>QVXC01000123.1:0-83841 GCA_003501895.1 Phaeosphaeria sp. A1 3.1a
GGGGCGGGGGGGCAAGGTGGTGAGGAGGTGGATTGCTTGGGAGGGGTGGGTGGCGGAGAGGTGGGAGACTTCGGCTGGGTGGATGTTAGATTGGACAATTGGATGGTTGGGTGTATTGTTCATTGGACGATAAGTTGTGGAGGGAGTTGATACGCGGGTGTGTTAGGGAAATGCGACTTACAAAGGTTGCCATAGAGTTCAAGAATCCGGCCCGTGTCGCATCTTGGTTGGGGGATGTGGCGAATCTGGCCGAGGGTTTGCATTCGGAAAGCTGCGAGGAGCCAGAGTTGTCGTTCGAGGATTAGTTGCTCGTCGGGTTCTTCGCCGGAAGATTCTTGCCAATCTTCTCGAAGTCTCTCGAGAATGATCTTCGGACCGGCTCTCTCCATGCGTCGGATGAAGCGCTGGAATCTGGTCAATTCCAAGGTACTGCTGTGAGCAACGGCGACCTTGTTGACAACAGGAATTGGCGCCAGCTGCATCTTCTTGGGGACTACGCAGGGTGAGAGAGACTGCCATTGTGACATTGGTGGGCTTTCAACCGACACGCTCCGTAGATAACGCTCCTCGGCTGGGTCATGGTCTATATCTTCCACTCTTGCGCACCCTTCTTCGGGATGACTGAAGCTCGACGGCTCGAAATGTAGACGATCCTCGGCAATTGCTGGAGGAGGATGCTTGGAATTCTGGCCTGATCTCGGCCTCGTCGAATCGCAGTCGGCGAATGTGACACTGTTCCTCTTGCTACCGTTCACGTATGGCAGGTCCTCAATCACTTCCTTCGGATATGATTCGTCAATGACATGTACTTGAGTAGGCGTTCTGACATGCCATCTGTGTTCCCGTGCTGATCTTCTTAGCCTAATCATCTTGCAAGCAGACCACAGGAATGCACTTACGAGAGTCTCGCGTCTCTGTTGAAGTCGTGCGCCGAGAAGAAGAATCGCCCTCCAACTCTGGTACGTCGTGTAATGGCGGATCTAGAGGCGCTCCTGATGGCAATGTCGGTGAAAGCGTGTTGGAAAAAGTCCAAGCTGGCTGTAATGTCGGGTCTCGAACGTCCTCGGTAAACTTCAAGCTCGATTTCCGGGGTGTTGCTAGACTCGGTGTCTGTGACTTGACGCTGTGATGCGATGCCGGTCGTAATATATTCGACTTGATGCCCTTGGCCTTCTTCAATCCTGATGTCCACCAGAGTTCGCGATCATTGTTCACAGAGCTTCGCGAGCTTGAGGAAGTTTTGATCGAAGGTGTCGCACTCGAGCGCTCCCGTGCTTTTCGCTCCCTTCGCTGGCCGACTGTCTCGGTATTCGGGCCGCTCCAAGACAGGTCTGCAGTAAACATGTTCACTCCAAAGGTCGAGTGGAGGACCAAGAAACTCAAAAAGGTTCAAACGGACCCGCCGCAGAACGAGCGATATACTGGAAAAGTACCATGAGCGGCGACAGTCGTAAGCCAAGCTACTGACAGGGAAGTTAAAGAATGGTCAGGGATCTAGGGGAATGGTGATGCAGCCGCTAGGGCGGGGCGCATTGTGGTTCTGCACGGTTCTGCACCCGTTTACGCAGTCACACTTCCCGACGGAGGCTTTACTAGCTTCATCAAACGAAGCAATTGGACCCAAAAACCAAGTACATGGCGATGCCGCACTACCACACTGCGCTGCTGTGCTAGCGCCCACTCTTCCTGAGATCCGTGGAGATTCCTTGGTGGAACTCGTAGGGACAGACACCGTTAGTCCACACGTGGAGAACGCGTGCAAGTGAATTCATCTTGCTTCAGGTTCGGCCATTTGGGGAGATACGAGTCGTACGAGAGGTACACAAGGCGAGCTCGTCGGACCCAAAAGACCCCGGCACGTCCCAAAGCCCTCAAGGGATTCCGAGGCTGGTCTTCGTTGTGCCACGGAGTGGCACCGAGCAAGGTGTCTTGCAGTCAGGTGCTGTCTAAGACAGGGTGCCTAGCTTGGTACTGCGAAACCGTCCTGCAGCTATCCGTGAACCATCTCAAGAATTCTGTGCGGCCTAGGATTCTTCGTGAAGTGATCGGCTACATATCAATTCGCGGTTCTTTCCATGATCAACGCGGATCCTGAGACTGTTGAAGGGCAGGTGGAGGCGTCGGATCCAGGGAGCCAACGATTCAAGGAGCGGAAGGGAGAAATGCCCCAGGCTGAGAGCAGTCGGGATTGGCCCCTCCACTGTTTCGCAGACCGCACAGACGAACGAAGGGGCAGATCAATACTCCATCCGCAAGTCATTGATCTGCGTTCTCGGCTGTTCCTGATTAGCACAACAGGGGGTGAAGTTAGCCCCTGACTCGCTTCCGCGTGCGCTAACTAACTTAGCGCTCAGCCTAGGTCTCCCGTCTCAGTTGGCGTCGAGTACGACATGCCGTAACTTCATTGTACGACACTTCTTGCCGTTGTGGAAATGGCTTGTGGTACCTTCGCTCGAACTCAATTCAGCACGCATGCTGTCACCGCGGCTGGCAGCGTCCCGTCCGATGTCTTTACCCGGTTTGCTGTCTGCCAGCTGTTCTGGCCCTGGTCATCAAACGTGCATCTTCGGTGAACGAGACGAGCAGTCGCTTTGTTGTCGTGCTCTGATCTCTTGCATTCGCAAATTGCTTCTCCCCAGTCATGACTTGATATCTCGTCTTGTTCACTCTCCGGTATAATTTCTCTATCAGCACATGGCAGAAAAGTGATCGTTATCACGCGCAGAATCGGTACAACCTCTCGGGTCCATGTAGCAAGCTTCCAGAATCAGTACTTGCGTTGCGCATCCTCCTCCGTCATCTCGTTTTGTACCATCCAGAGGCTCACCATGGAACGGCTTCGCAATTATATGGAGGACCTGAACAACTACATTGGAGCATCAACGTTCGGGCGCATCTTCCGCCTTGAGGGCTGTGGTCATGTCAGCATCCCGCGTGTGAAAGGCTGAAGTCCAGTACTGATGTATGTGGCAGGAGTTGGAGATTCGCAACACGAGATTCACCACCGAAGTCAGGGCAGGCCTCACGACTTTCTTCACCATGGCATACATCATCGCTGTAAACGTGAGTACAACCGGCACCGAGGGGGTAAATTTGCTAAGTCGAAAAGGCTTCGATTCTTTCAGACACTGGCGGTGATTGCTTTTGTCAACGCGTCAACCCAAAGGATTCGGATTGTTTGAATGTCACCGACTACGCGCTCTGCAAGCAAGGTAAGATGGCAATCCCATGACAACGAACACAAATTGAATCGTATGTAGACCTGAATAGATCGCTCATCACGGCCACCGCAGCCGTCGCTGGATTTTCGTCCTTCCTCTTCGGCTTCCTTACGAACATGCCAGTCGCTTTGGCTCCGGGTATGGGCTTGAACGCTTACTTTGCCTACCAGATCGTCGGATACAGTGGGACAGGGGTCATAACTTACCAATTAGCACTCACAGCCGTGTTTTTGGAGGGCTTCATTTTCATCTTCTTGTCTTTGATCGGTATGCGACAATGTGAGTGCCCTCCCATGAGCCCACCAGATTCATGACGCTCACATTAATATATGTAGGGCTTGTCAAGATCATTCCGGTCTCCCTCAAAATTGCGGCAGCATGTGGTATTGGGCTTTTCCTCGCATTGATTGGTCTGAGCCACACAACCGGCATTGGTGCTGTGAGCGGTGCAGTCACGACCTCTCTACAGGTGGCTGGCTGTCCTGACGAATATCTTGAAAACGGAATGTGCAAGAGCCACAAAATGACTTCACATACTGTAAGTGTAGTGTACCAACACTATGGTGTATATGCAATGACAAATACTGAACTCTCTCAAGATGTGGCTAGGCATCACGGTCGGCGGCATCTTGACAGCATACCTTATGGCATACAAAGTCAAAAGCGCCATGATTGTGGGTATACTTCTAGTATCCATCATCTCATGGCCGTGAGTATTGATTGAACATTCATTATCTCAAGTGTCTAACTCACAACTAGACGCAACACCTCTGTGACTTACTTCCCTGACAACGCCGTAGGCGATGGTCGCCACACCTTCTTCAAAACTGTCGTGCAGTTCCATCCTATCAATCACACACTGAACATTCTGGACTGGAATATCAGTGAGCAATCCGGACATTTCGTAATGGCTCTTTTTACCTTTCTTTACGTCGACATCATCGACTGCACTGCCACACTTTACAGCATGGCTCGCTTCTCAGGAGTCGTGGATCCGGAGACTGGAGACTTCCCACGTTCAACACTAGCATACTGCACGGATGCTATATGTATTTCCATGGGAGCTCTACTTGGTGTATCGCCAGTCACAGTGTGTGAGTAAGCCAGGCTGGAGCATTTACACACTCTACTGACAATGTCACATAGTCATCGAGTCTGGAGCTGGGATTGCAGAAGGCGGCAAGACAGGCTTAACGGGCATGACTTGTGGTCTCTGCTTCTTCATTTCCATGTTCTTCGCCCCAATATTCGCCGCAATACCACCTTGGGCAACCGGTTGTACATTGGTCCTTGTAAGCACCAGCACTTCAACCTACATCTATGCGATCCTGACTAACGCTACATCAGGTCGGATGCCTTATGATGCGCCAGATCTCAAACATCAACTGGAGCTACATCGGTGATGCAGTCCCTGCATTTGTCACAGTCATGTTCATTCCATTTGGCTACAGCGCGGCCTACGGCCTCATCGCCGGCCTCATGGTCTACACAGGGCTAAATGGCATGATCTACATCACCAAGCTGATCTCCGGTGGACGCATCGCTCCCGAGGACGAAGATCGCCGCGAGTATTGGACTGGTAAGTATCCTTGTTCAAGCTACGCGAGTCACGAGGCTAATGTGTGGTGGTGATCCAGTCAAGCCACATGGCAAACTGCCTTGGTTCTTTACGGCTAGTCAGGCACTAGCGGATCAGCTCCGTGGAGGTCGTGGACGATCAGACAATGCCGCATCTTTCAGGGCCAGTCACGATGGATGGGATTATCAGGATCGGCTGGGGAGTAAGGCGTCGAACCAGGAGCCGGATCCTGATAGAGTGATTATCGGAATGCCGACGGATCCGAGTCGCGAGAAGGTTTTGAGGAAGTTGTGAACTTGCGTGGCGAGCTGAGGGAAGTGGCTGAGGATGTGGAGTGTCGGTACCAGGAATGTCCATGAAGCAGTATGGCTCGTGGTCCACAAAAGTGTTACAGAACTCCGAACTTCGAATAGCATTACTCTCGATCCACTTTCCACGTTTGACTTTGTTCTGCTGGAAATAGTCCGGTCATGAGTGGGGAGTTCTCCCGCAACTTTATTATGTGGAGCAACACCAAGCAACATCACTCTTCCGCGATTGAACTCCATCGATGCTTTAGCTTCCTCACAGGGCCTTGTCGTTTGGTCTGAAGCAATATTACAGGTCAAAATGACATTTCCATGCTTGCATGACAATCATATGCACCAAACTCCGTCGAGCCGTACGTTGCCTTGCCTTCACCACGCCCGCAGATGTCGCTTGCGAGTCAGAGACCCCTGTATCCCTCCCAACCTCTTGCCATACACTAGCAGATGTGACCTCCATCAATTTGATAGACCGACCCTGTTGTATAGCTACTATCACTAGAAAGCAAGAATCGAATCAACTTCGCAACCTCCTCGGCTTTGGCGCGCCTACCAAACAGCGACCCGTGAGGCAGCTCCAGTCCCAGTTCGTCGTCGAGTGCATGCATCATGGGAGTATCCACGAAGCCACTGTTCGTCTCGATTAGTATTCATTCATCTCCAGGACAGAAAAAAGGAAGCAAGGCGGCATGGAGAAGATCCTAGAGGATCAGCCCTTGGACAGCAAACGGCCCGACAGCAGCACTGTGCAGATGACGCACTCAACCCTTGTCCCCAAAAACAAAAGACGGCCAAAACGCCGCTGCATGAAAACCCACTTACGGCGCAATCGCATTCACCCTGATACCCGTCTCTTCTTCTTCCCTAGCCGCCGCCTTGGTGATACCAATAACGGCATGCTTGCTTGCACAGTAGATGCTGCAATTCGGTTTTCCCACCAATCCCGTGATGGATGCGGCGTTGACTATGGATCCGCCTCCCACGTCGCCCTTCGCGACGCGCATGTTGCGCAGCTCGGCGGACATGCAGGTGAAGGTGCCGTGAACGTTGACGCTGAAGACGGCTTCGTAGTTGGCGGGATCGTGGGCGCGGACGGGAGATAGGTGGCCGGAGATGCCTGCGAGGTTTACGGCGCCTGGGGGGTTAGGTCATCTTCGTGCTCTTTTTCTGTCCACAAACTACATCTATGGTCCTAGTCTTGACTCACCATCCAACGGTCTTCCAAAATGCTCAACCGTCCCAGCGATCCATGCTTCGACCTCGTCTCCGCTCCGCACGTCGACCTGCTTCCAGAAGACGTTGACGCCGTTATCCGTCAGCGTTGTCGCGAATTGTTGCACAGCTTCGCGATCCTTGTCGGCTAGGGAGAGGAGCGCCCCGCTCTCTGCTAGGAGCAACGACGTTGCACGGCCAATCCCTGAGGCGACACCCGTTATGGCGAACAGGTGGCCGGTAATGAATGCCATGGTTTGTTCTTCGATGCACGCCGGTGGACAAAGTTGGGATTGCTGGGTCTTGTTGACTGAGACTGAGACTTGGGGTGAGTTGTCGCTTCCATTTTGTCTCAGCCTGAATATTCCTACACCTCACGTTCGGAGGGGGAGCCGAACGTTATGCTCCGAGCTAATGCGAGCGAAGGTGAGGATGCATTTTGTCTGCGCTCCTTGCATTGTCCATCCACTTCACTGGCAGTCTACTGACTTCACGTTGGAGCTCGCTTCCAATCGCAACGCACTGCCCTACAAGCTCCACTTGACAAAGACTCTTGGTATTCCTGTAGGCGGCAACACGTCCCGATCTCAAAGAACACGGCGCGGTTGACCGTTCGTGATAACGCCTTCTCAAGACCCGACGTGCATGAGAGGGGCAGGTGCATATCGTATCACTTCCGACGTAGCACAAAAGTTATGCTGTGCTACCAAGCCAACGAGACGCCAACAGAGACTTGTACAACAGTGTCCAGCAGGTCGGTTAACAACGCAGTGGTACGCTGGTAGTAGTTTTCCTGCAGGAGCCTGCATTGAGGCTTGGAAATTGATGTTTCTCGCATGGAAGGCTGCATGGGTATGATGGATTTTGAACCTCAAACCGTCACGTACAACGGGACGTTATTAGGCTTTGGGTCCGGGTGTAGATACTCACTGCATGCTGGCACCTACGAGCGTAAATAGCAGAGGTGCGCAGACTTCGACCGGTCATCTTGCGTGATAAAAACCATCTCTTCCTGTCACTCTATAATATGCTATGCACCTATGTAAGAGGAGGCGAAAACGACCTGTCGTCTGTAAGGCACTTCTATATCTTTCGCTCGTATGCGCCAACATGTGGTATGAACTGAATACTCCGGTGCTGGATTGAAAGCCTTCAACATTGTTCATCAGCGTAGAAGTGACAGGTAGACTGCCTTCAGCCCTGCCATTGCCGGTCGATTAGGTCACTCTCTCTACTAATTTGCTACTTCTTCGCGAACCATCATCGCCGACTTGTGCACAATGTCTTTGACTGAGAGTCTGACAATCGCTAGGAATCCTGCATCCGATACGTACTTGCTACCATGTCAGTACAGACATGCTTCAAAGTGAAGTAGAGACACTGAACAAAGATGATAGGCAGCTTGCTCTTAAAAAGACTACACGCTGTAGAATGGAGATTGGCATACGCTGCCTTTGTTTCTGGGATTCGCTCTACACGGGATAACTTTACTTGGAGTTGAAATCACACTCTGCTGAACCCCGATCCCCTTCCTTTACAAAAACGAGTGAAGAATAGGTACACGCTTTTCGGCCACGTATAACTATCACATAAATCAGTGATATCCCCACAAAGATCTCGCAGGACGCGTAGCTCAGTGGTAGAGCGCTTACCCATTGCCGCCTGTGCCGATGACACAGTGCTGGTTACTGCTAACCGTTCCCCGACGGTGGAGAGGGTGACTCTTACAGTGGAAAATGTAAGAGGTCCGACGTTCGAATCGCCGCGCGTCCAATTATCTTAATTTTTGTGGTTTTGGTTGTTCTTGTGCTCGACCTCTTTTCCTTGGATTTTTACACACATGTCATTCGGTACTCGCATGGTTCACACTAATTTGAACTTGTCTTATGGCTTACTCTAGGACTGACTATTTTGGACCTAGCTCACAGATTTTCTAAAGCTTACATAGACCTCGATGGCAGAATACTCTCATAGAGAGATATATGTCCGTCGAACTCATGCGAATGGTAGGGAGAAAGCTACAAATGAATCCTCATGTTTCTTGGAACTACTACACCATGAAGACCAGACATCAAGGTGTAAGCATCGATGTGTACTACCGGATAGCTGGAGATCTGTGGGTCATTATTCTTGTTTGTCCAGTGGAGTGAAAGCGGATAATGAGTCGAAGTGATGTACCGCGCTAGTGACTGCTCACACAGCCTCACAAACGACTCAACCTCGACACAAAGCACCAACAGTCTTGCAATATAAAGCTTTCGTCTACGAATCTTTCGAATCGAGTTCCAACATTCACAACTGTCACCACCAAGACTTCCAGCGTAAAACACCAGCGACTTCAAGAAGATATCTCGAGCCTCGATATTTCCGCGTTGCGACTAGCGTCAATTATCATCACCAACAATCGTCATGTCTGCGACGAGGCTCACTATCTCGGCCAACGCGAAACAGTCTACAAAGGCACCAATTCTTGTCCCAACATCCGCAGCTCATGACCCCGTCGCATCGAACTCGATTCGCGCATTAGTCCTCAAGGCCGCACAGTCCAAGCTTCGCGTCAAGAAGCCAACGAGGATCTTCGTAGGTGGCACCGGCGATGAGCTACTCACCGAACAAGACTGGAAGAGCAACATCAAGGACGATGCTGTACTACTTATTTCCGCTGGGGAGGACTTTGTTGGAGTGAAGCGCGAGTCCAGTGTACATCGTGAGTTCCCAAGCATTTTGAGCACATTTGCGCAAATATCCCTGTCTGTCATCTCAGCATTGTTTACTGACTACCTTATAGCACACGCAAACCCTAAATGTCACGTCGAACTCCTCACGTCGAATGCACCTGTCGAGCAACTGGCCATCACGCAACTCGAAAACACTGCGCGCACCCTACCTGGAATTGTACATGCTGTAGGACAACCTGATCTTCATGCTGGGACCAAGTTTCCCATCGGCGCGGTTGTCGCGTCACAAGGATGGATTCACCCACCCTTGATCGGATCCGACATTGGATGTGGAATGGCATGGTTCAAGACGTCTCTTTCACGAAACCAGGTAGATGGTGACAAGGGCAAGAAGGTCGCCGAGAAACTTCGTGGCGTCGAAGGACCATGGCGGATGCAGGCCCATCGCGAAGCATGGCTTCAAGAGAAGGATACTACGTGGTCAGCAGGTGAAGAGTGGGATAAAGCCCTTGGGACCATCGGGGCGGGAAACCACTTCGCTGAGATACAAGTGATCGAGGAGGCTACAGCTGAAATCGAACAGCTTGGGCTGCGAGTCGATGATGTTATCCTTCTGGTACACTCAGGTTCTCGTGGCTACGGTGGAAGCATACTGAAAAAGCTCACTTCTGGCTCGCATATCAGCCTCGAAGTGGGCAGTAAAGAAGCGAACGAATACATGAAAGAACACGACAAGGCATGTCAGTGGGCCAAAGCCAACCGCGACCTGATAGCCCTGCGCTTCTTCTCATGCCTCGAACCTGGCAACGAATCCTGGGAACTCGGCGATGCTAATGCGGAGGGTACTGATGTCGATGTCGCAGCCATTGCACTTGCGAGAGCTGCCCTTCAGGAGAGGAAAGCTGTAGACATTTGGCATAACAACGTAGAGCGGGTTGTGTGGCCACCATCGCCTTCAACTCTGCCCAGCGAGGAGCCAACAGCTTCGGTGTCTTTGACAGAGGCCACTAGCAAGCTCAGTCTCGAGGATGCGCAGCAACACGTGTGGGTCCACCGAAAAGGCGCAGCCCCGACCTATGATCCAAGGACGGGACTTCCACTGAAGCTATTACCATTGCCAGGCTCTCGGGGTACCCCAACACTCATTCTCAAACCTAGCTTCTCCACATCTACCGGCTGGGGCCTCAAGAATGCACTCTCTCTTGCCCACGGCGCCGGGCGAGCAATGTCTCGAACAAAGGCATTGACGTCTTTGGCATCGAAATACAAGGGTCAAAATATCTTGGAGCCAAGAGCAGGAGATGTCGATGGGACGTGGGTCATTTGCGACGAGAAAGATCTGGTCTGGGAGGAGGCTCCTGACGCGTACAAAGATGTCGAGCTGGTTGGCCAAGATCTTGTCGACGCTGGTGTGGCAGAGATTGTGGGACGGTGTCGAGCAAGAGTTAGTTACAAAGTGCGGAACGAAGCACGTTGAACGGAGAATCTGGCGGCCGCCGGCCAGTGCATGGTGGCTCGAAATCTATCCCAGGACGTCGGTTGCGGGGTGGATCCGCCTTCCAAGAGGCTAGGTAGAAGTTTCGAAACAAAGATGTAATCTCACGATACTATGCCGGCACTCGCGGCGATCTCAATCACGGTTTCCCCATGCCAATGACTTGGCGATGCGTAATCTTTCTTACCTATTGGGTGAGATTCTGCATTGTGCCGCCAGCTTCGGCTGTTGCATGGACTTTCCACCCCAGCATGTCTAGATTGGCATGCGTCAGCTAGATGTGGGAAGCCCTGCCCTTCATCACAAGAGCGCGTCATGCTCAATTTACCAACGTCGTCCAACATGACGTTTCCCCGCCCCGGATCCCTCCAATCTCCAACGGCGATGACTATTTCCATACTTCTCGGCACCCCTCAGGACTCAGGAGCGCATGTTCAGACGCGCGACAAGTACTGCCCGCAGAACATGCCCGGTCTATTTGCGGCGCCCAAGGCGCGGCAACAGATGTGTTGGAAGTACCAACAAGAAACGCTGAACCAAAGGCTGAATTCAGTATTGCGACGAAGCGAGGACGCTTTGAGACAGCCGCTCGTTGGCGCAAATATAGCCCGGGGCGATCCAGCACGTGCATTAGTGCCACGCTTTCGAAGCTTGGTATGTTTGTTGGCAGGGTGTTTTCCTGGAGGCGCGGGTAATCCAGCTCCGCGTGCGTCGACGGTCTCGCAGCAGAACTGCACGAGGGCGACGATGGCGGTCGATGTCGACAGTCTGTTCCCCAGCCTCGCAGGCCGCGATTCCCGGGCGGTCGCACATGCGCTCACTACATGCAGCCTTATTCGCGAACGGTCTCGCAGCAGGCCGCTTGGCGAGGCCGTGTTCCTGGGGCCTGCGCGGGTCGATTGGACGGGGGATCTTCGCAGCAACGAAACGTTTCAAACAACACCCGTTAGCGCCGTGTGCGCAAAAGCTTAACCTCGAATGCACACACTGGAACCACAGGGGTGTTTCTCCCGCAATCAACCTTTCAATCAATTCGTCTTGTCACAGTGACATTGCGCCTTTGCGGCCAATAGCGCGCATGACATTCTGAGCCATGTTTCCACGAGGCCTGGATTGGGGCTGATGAGCTGAGGAGCTAGCGCAGAGAGGCGTGCGTCGGGGTGAAGAGTTCGTGTAGCCCTGTCGCCAACCTCGCGCCCTGCACTGCGGCTGTGCCTGGTGTATATATGAGCGTAGCCGCCCGTCTGCCATAAAGGACGCACGCATCTCCTCCAAAGCTGTCTCTCACCGCCGCCGCTGTTCGAGTCTCAATCGTTTGCCTCTGCATTCCTATCGCCTGCGTAAGTGAAATTGCTGCCTCCTCATTCACAGCACATGCCTTTCTCGGGCTTGTGACGTCGCTGCCTTCTGTTTCCGGCTGTCACACAAGAGAGACGCGTTTGCTTTATCCCGTTTGCTTTATGACCAAAGCTTTTTTCTCCTCTCACCCAAGCCATTGACTCTTTATAAACCCACAATCCATTGTTCTCCTTCCCCCCAACGATCTTGCTATCTTTCGACACCACCTAACAACCCACACAGAAACTCCAAGCTCACCTCACCTCACCAACACAACTCGACTCTCAAGATGCGCACTTCATTCGTTGCCATGCTCGCTGCGGCCTCGGCCGTGAGCGCTCAGACTCAGCCCGCTCCCAAGACCTCTGGTAACCCAGCTGGCGACAAGTACCTCGCTACTCTGCCCGTCAAGGAGGGCAACCCTCTCCGTGGCTCCATTGCTGCCGAGTCGAGCCCTGACGGCGCTGGCGTGCTCTTCAAGGTCTCTTTCGAGGGCCTTCCCGCAGCTGGCGGCCCCTTCATGTACCACCTGCACGAGAAGCCAGTCCCCGAGAACGGCAACTGCACTGCTACTGGCGCTCACCTGGACCCCTACAAGCGCGGCGAGGTCCCCATCTGCGACGCCACCAAGCCCGAGACGTGCCAGACCGGTGACTTGAGCGGCAAGTTCGGCAACATCACTGCTGGTCCTTATATGTCCCAGTAAGTACCACCAATCTTCAATACTTATATTACATGCTAACGAGAGATCAGGTACCTCGACCTCTACTCTGCCACCAACATGGCCGACCCCTCGTTCTTCGGCAACCTCTCCTTTGTCCTGCACTTGTCCAACAAGACTCGCATCGGCTGCGCCAACTTCGTCAAGGTCGGTGGTGCCACTCCCTCAAGCGGCATCCTCCTGCCCTCTGCCTCGCCCTCTGGCCCCTCCTACAACACCACCGTCAAGCCCACCGGCACCCCATCTGCTCCTACCCCCACCACTTCCAAGCCTTCGCAGTTCACCGGAGCTGCCGCCAAGGTCGCTGGTGGTGCCGGCGCTATGCTCGCCGCCGCCGCCGCTCTGTTGCTCTAAATAGTTGAGGGTTTAGAGGCGGGTCAGTAGAGCGATGCCGACAGCATTCCAGCGTTCATCTGTTTATGTTTTATACCACACGGGCATAGCTTCCTCGAGCTAGAAGTCTCTCTTAGGAGACGGGTGGACTAATTTGGAACCTTCTTCATGTATATGTTTGCTTACAGTCGGCAAATGGCCGCTGAACGTTTAATGCAAAAGGAAATGATAATGTGTCTTTCACAATCATCTCACATCATCTTCAGTACTGTTTTGGTATATCTTCCCACCCTTGCTTACTCTCGCACCTCTCAGGTATAGTGTGGCACCTGCCCCTTATCCCCCTCCTCCCCATTCCTCAACGGCTTCACCCCATTCTCAATCTTGACCTTCCCCTGCAACGTAAAATGCGGCTTCAACGGCTCCCAGCTCTCCGCATTATAATCCTCCTGCACCTTCTGGCACTTCTTCAGCCCCCAATCCGTCACGCCAATCATAAGCGTACTCTCAAACATGAACGCCATACTTCCCTCCCCGACCTTATGCGGCTGCAACTCCGCATTACTCGCCTTCTCGTGCGTCGCAGCATCCGGTCCATGGCCCGACATGGTATTGTGCAGCGATGCTCCCGCGGGCTGGAACCCGCCGCCCGTCTTCGCATCGTACTGGCCGCCGATGAGGCCCATGAACTCGGACATGGTGTTGCGGTGGTACCACGGCGGGCGGAACGTGTCCTCTGCAACGAGCCATCGCGGCGGGAAGATGACAAAGTCGGCGACGGCCGTGCCGACGTGTGCAGTCTGCGCTGTCAAGACGGTGTAGATTGAGGGATCGGGGTGGTCGAATGATACCGAGCCCATGGTGTTGAAACGCCCGAGATCGTATTTGTAGGGGTAGTATAGCCCGTGCCACGCGACGACGTCGAAGGGCGTGTGGTTTTGTTTCGCGGCGTATAGATGCCCCGCAAACTTGCCCAGCACATGCCACTCGTTACTCGCATCTTCGTCAAAATCCGCCAGCGGCGCTTGGAAGTCCCGCGCGTTGGCGAGGCAGTTGGACCCAATGGGCCCGAGCTCAGGAAGGGTGAAGTGCCCCTCGTACAGCTCGAGGATGTAGCCGCGCACGGGGCCCGAAGGAAGCGTAACGCGGTAGCGGATGCCGCGCGGGATGACGCAGATTTCGTTGGGGCGGACGAGCAGGCGGCCCAGTTCGGTTTGGATGTCGAGGACGCCGTGTTGAGGGACGATGAGGAAGTCGCCGTCGCCGGAGTAGAAGGCTTCGTTGGCGGACATGTCTTTGCCCGCGGCATAGATGAAGTAGCCTACGCCTGTCTTTGTAGTGGGATCACCGTTGCCGGCGACGAGGTGCAGGGAGTGTACCCAGTCGACGGTCTCGTCGAGGTCGAAGGGGTCCCACCGCAGCTGGTTGGGGATGAAGTGGATCTTTTCCCAGGGCTTGTTCTCGGGGTTTGTGTTGAAGGTTTTGGATTCGCGCGGCTCGAAGTTGCTGTGTCCGCACGAGGGGAGGATCCTGTAGAGCCATGTTTGTTGGTTCTCGTGTCGTGGTGCGGTGAAGGCGGTGCCGGAGAGCTTCTCGGCGTAGAGGCCGAATGGAGGCTTTTGGGGGGAGTTTGCGCCAATTGGTAGAGCGCCTTCTACTGCTTCACTCCTGTGTGGTTGTTAGTACACGTCGTGGAAAAGTGTATGCATGCGCACTCGTGGTAGGAGTTGAAGCCATTTTGGTACCGGTACTTCTCCTTGAACGCGAATTGTGTCACAGGCATGGTTGGGACGGGTATCTTGAGGGACAACAAATGATGGTGGATGATTTGTTCGTGGACTGCGCGCCTGCAAGCACAGTCAAGGAATTATATCTAGCGAGGAGCTTTCCGGAAGCTGTGGTGTGATAATGTCGCAAAAGTTCATGTCGAGCTTCCGGCCTGCCAAAGCTCCTTCATGCGGTAATGCGCGGCTCCAGGTCCGCTGTGCTTGTCTGCCGCGAATAGGTACAAAGCGGAGAAACGCTTGATGGTCGTCGGCTTACCCCACAGAGGGGCTCCACGTTCGTTGGCTAAAAGCGGAAGCCTTCCGCCATTAGCCTCCATCACTCTTCCGTCACCAGCCGCAAAGGTGCATTTGCAGCTGTCGATGTGCAGGGCAAGGAGCGCTTGACTCGGAAACGCCATTCCGAGAAAATCGCCTTATTGGAGCCTCGTCAGCTGTAGCTTCATTCACAGTTGCAAACGTATTCAAGACTCACATTGACACAATGGCTTCGTTAAGATCCTGGTTCAGCATTCCTCGCGGATCACACTTCTCGTTGGCGAACATTCCTTTCGGTGTCATTTCCACAGCATCTTCGTCGTCCCCGCGAGTTGCTGTAGCTATTGGAGAATACGCCCTCGATCTTGAAGCATTTGCAGCAAACAATGGCTTCTCGGCTTTGTCGACAATACAACCTCACCAGTCTGTCTTCTCCCAGCCATCCTTGAACGCATTTGCAGCCCTTGGCCGGCCGATACATTCTGTTGTACGAAAATACATACAAAGTGTATTCACGAAAGAGACTCCGTATCCAGAAGTGCTGAAGGATAACACGGCATTGCAGAAGCAGGCTCTCATCCCACTCAAGGACATCAAAGCCCATCTCCCATTTGTGATTGGCGACTATACCGACTTCTTTGCTGGACGAACACACGCATATAACTGTGGTGTCATCTTCAGGGGTCCCACAAACGCTCTGCAGCCGAATTACAACCATCTGCCAGTAGGATACCACGGCCGAGCTTCATCCGTAGTACCGTCAGGCACGCCTATCCGGCGACCGAATGGCCAGATTCTGCTCGACCCTACAGCGGAGAAGAACGTCCCAACATTCTCGCCATGCAAAAAGCTAGACATGGAACTGGAGCTTGGTGCATTTGTGTGCGCTTCAAATCCCCACGGCGAACCTATCACGATTGACAAGGCGGAGGAAAGTCTATTCGGTGTGGTATTGATGAATGACTGGTCTGCAAGGGACATACAAGCCTGGGAATACGTTCCCCTTGGCCCTTTCAACGCGAAGAACTTTGGCACAACGATAAGCACATGGGTCGTTCTTGCCGACGCACTCGAGCCGTTCAAGACCAAGGGCCTCGACAACGAGAACGAGGTCCTGCCATATCTCAAGGAGAAGGATGAAAAGTCAGTGTATGACATCAACCTGGAAGTTGATGTGAAGAGTAAGTGTTAAAGTTCCGACACCATGCTTTGCTCAGGCTAATCTGTTCCAGCATCATCTGGTAGCACAACAACCATATCAAAAGTCAACGCGCGAAATCTGTTGTGGTCCTTCCCTCAGATGCTAGCACATCATGCCGTCAACGGATGCCCTTTCAGGCCAGGAGATCTGCTCGGCTCAGGGACCATCAGCGGACCCACATCGTCTGAGTATGGAAGTTTTCTAGAGCAGAGCCAGAATGGGAAACAGAAGCTGTCGTTGACTGGTGGGGAGGAGAGGACGTTCATCGAAGACGGCGACGAAATTACAATCAGAGGCGTGTGTGGGGCAGACGAAGAAGCTCTGGTTGGCTTTGGAGAGTGTGTGGGACGAATAGAACCGGCGCTGAAGCTGACGTTTGCTTGAGAGGAAGTGGGTTGAAATAGTGCCGTTGTCACAATGATACAATTTGCTGGTATAATCAGTCTCAATTGTATCAAACACGATAATTTGGTTGCATGGCCTCCTGTCAAAATGTCGTCGAGCTAGCCCCAGAGCCGACGATATCTTGCCAAAAGAGGCATGCTTCCACAGTACAACGTGCTGACGCTATTACTATTGGAAGGAAGTTGCTAATAATTAAACAAGATTTTCGGCAACTGGGCTTCTTCAGAGCGCTCCATGCGCCACCAAGGCTGTACTGGTGTATCATTCTCATTGCAATTGCCAGATCAAGACCAGAGGAACTCTTCCGCTCTTGTACCCTCCACAACTCCACAGGCATCCGCCTGAAATATTCTAGATCAACAAAAGAATCTGCCTTTTGAGCCGCATCCCCACCCAACGGCCAGCACCAGCCAGATCGAGAGCGATGACCTCACTCCACCGCGCACTTCCCCCGCACCACGCTAACCCGCCGCCTCTAAAGTCACCCACCGCGGTGGCTTTCCGCGACTCTAACTGGCAAACCACCACGCAACACCGCGCGATGCGCACGCTCCGCTTTGCCGCGGCGCACCGTGAGCCAGTCAGCGTGGAGAAGAATATGCTGATGGGGTAAGTGCGGACAAGGCGCATCGCCCTAACGAGGCGGCTTCCCGTGAAGGAAGATGTTCAGAGCGGGAGGGAAGCTTGAAGAGGGTATAAGTTCGGATGATGCCCATTGAGGGTTGCGGATGTAAGACAAGGTTCAACTTCAATTTCTTTCTGCTTTCTTCCTTCCCATTGTCATAGATCATCGCTTCTACTTCGAAGGAATTGCGGCCTCTCAGTAAGAATGACGATACCGATTTATGCCGCGGGAGTTGCGGTTCTGTGCTTCTTCTTGTATAGACTACTCTACGGGACGGATCAGCCACGTATCAAGGGATTGCCGGAAGTACCGGGTCTCCCTCTCTTTGGCAGCTTGGTTGAGCTTGGGACGAATCATGCGAAAGTAGCGCAGGGATGGGCGAAGAAGTATGGACCAGTCTTCCAGGTGCGGATGGGAAATAGGGTATGTCGAGTTACATTGCAGGAAACACTTTATACTGACTCGATGATTAGAGAATTGTATTCGCAAACTCCTTCGATTCTGTCCGCCATCTTTGGATCACGAACCAGTCCGCCCTCATCTCTCGTCCCACTCTCCACACTTTCCACACTGTTGTATCTTCGTCACAAGGATTCACGATTGGCACTTCTCCATGGGATGAGTCTTGCAAGAACAGGCGCAAAGCGGCAGCTACTGCTTTAAACCGACCAGCTGTTCAATCCTACATGCCCCTGATCGATCTCGAGTCCATGGTCTCCATCAAGGAACTCCTCCATGACAGCAAGGGCGGCGAGCTCGACCTCGACCCTCGAGCATACTGGCAGCGATATGCTCTAAACACGAGTCTGACACTGAACTACGGCTACCGTATCGATGGCAACAAGGACGCACCACTTCTCAAGGAGATTGTAGACGTAGAGCGAGGCGTAGGAAACTTCCGCTCAACAAGCAACAACTGGCAAGACTACGTCCCACTCCTCCGTCTCTTCCCAAGCCAAAGCAACGAAGCGATCAAGTTCCGCGAGCGTCGAGATGTCTACATGGACCGACTTCTCAACACCCTACGTGAGAAGATTGAAAAAGGCACCGACAAGCCCTGCATTACAGGCAACATCATCAAAGACCCCGAGGCAAAGCTCAATGAAGGTAAAATCAACTTCCCCCCTTTACCCTTTTGCATGCTTCCACCGCAGACACAAACACTAACACCTCCCCAGCGGAGCTCAAATCCATCTGCCTCACCATGGTCTCCGCCGGCCTCGACACCGTCCCCGGCAACCTCATTATGGGCATTGCGTACCTCGCCACGCCCGCCGGCCAAAAGATCCAGAAACGCGCATACCAAGAAATCCTCGCCGCCTACCCCAACAACGACGCCTGGACCCAATGCCTGCACGAAGAGAAAATCCCCTACATCACCGCCCTCTACAAAGAAATCCTACGCTACTGGACCGTCATCCCCATCTGCCTGCCCCGCACCAGCATCAAGCCCATCGAGTGGAACGGCGTGCTAATCCCCTCTGGCACAACCTTCTACATGAACGCTTACGCAGCAGATTATGATGAGGACCACTTCGCCGACGCATACACCTTCGACCCCGAACGCTACCTCAACGTCCCCGACGGCGCGGGCACCCCGCACTACGGCTACGGCGCGGGCTCGCGCATGTGCGTCGGCAGCCACCTTGCGAACCGCGAGCTGTACACTGCGTTTGTGAGGCTGATATCCGCGTTTGAGTTCACGCCGCCCGTGGATCCGAGGGACGAGCCGGTTATGGATTGTCTAGAGGCGAATAGCATTCCGACGAGTTTGACGATGGAGCCAAAGTATTTTAAGGTGGGGTTTAAGCCGAGGGATAGGAAGGTGTTGGAGGGGTGGATTCGGGAGAGCGAGGAGAGGACGAGGGATTTGATGTGAGGGGAGGTGGGGATGAGTGGGATGTATATAGCGAAGTGGGTGTTGGTTAGCATTTGGAGTTTAGCATCAGCATCAAAGACAATGTACCAAAAAAGGCGATTTCGAAGCGATGGTTGGGAAAAACGTGAAATGGCTTTCGAAGATTTGCTGATGCTTTGATTGCGCGTCTCAGTCAGTGTCTGAGCTGCGTATCTAGATTTGCAATGTTATACAAGATTATGCGCCGTGCTAATGCTGATATCCGAATAGAAAATGGTTCCAAGATTTTGTTCTTTCCCGAGACACGATTACTCGTCGTCTTCATCGTCGTCGACCACCCTTCTCCTCTTGGTTCTACTAACGACCACCTCATCGTCATCATCGTCGTCGTCTCTGCCACCCCTACGCTTGGGGCTGGCGGCGATACCCTCATCTGGGTCGTCATCGTCTTCCACAATCTCGGGCTCTTCATCACTCGCTGCAATGAAGTCGTCTTCCTCATCATAGTCATCCTCCCTGTTCCTGCCGGGTCTTCCATAGTCTTCGTCGTCGCTGTAGCCACGGCCAAGACCACCCTTCTGCCGTGGCTTCCTAGGACGGCTAGCAGCGTCTTCGAGGTCATCGATGTTGAGACCAGAGGAGCGGCCTCCAGAACGGCCAACCGTGCGAACTGCGCGTTCCGCCTGGCGGGCTTCGTGCTTCTCACGGGCGCGGGCCTGTCTTTGCTTCTCCTTGAACGTTGCCTCCTCCCTCTGTCGCCGTAGTTCGGGGTCCTCGTTGACATCTACGAAGGAAATGGCTTGGTCGGCATCGTCGCGGCCACGGCTGGCGATTTGTGCGAGATCGTTCTGGAGCTTCTCCAACGCTGAATCCTTCATATTTGTGGCAGGGGCCACACTGAGCGCAGTGGTGAGCTTGTTGGTGACGCGCATGACATTGGCTTCCTCGTAGGGCGCGACGAGATATGTGTAGCTTTCTGCACTGGCGCCTGGCTTCGCCGCAGTTCTACCCGATGTGGGAGTTGGAATCTTCGGGTTGACCTGGGCAGGTGCAAGTGTGTTGGCATCGATGTCGAATTGTGTCGTCGGATCGTTCGCAATCTGCAATGTGAGCGAGCCGTCTGACCACCTCAGGATACGGGCGTTTGATTGCAGTTCGGCAATGTTTGATGGCGAGCGTCGCCAGCGGATGGTGGACATGGCTGTGTGATAGGCGGAGAAATGTTCTGATGCGGCGAGCTTGGAGTGGTGGTCTGTCGTCGGCGGCTGGAACGTCTTGTGGCTGAATGATGTAGGCTCAAAGGACAGGAAGGGTGGGACCTTCAGCAAGTATAATTCGCCGTCGCTGGGCTCTGGGATAGCATGTCGCGCAATGTCCGCGTCCATGACGGCGAAGGTGTGCTGTTCAGCCTCCTCTTCGAAGGCTTCTGGTGCCCTGACGCGGTCAGCGCGCCCCTCGTCGTCGCCCGAGTCAAGCTCTTCGTCATCAAGCTTGCGGTCTCTGGCGTGATATTAGCTATTCAGGCCTCAAGTAACTTCTTTGGGGGCACTCACGCTGGCTCTTCCGCGTCATCACCGCCATCGCCGAACAGATCGTCCTCGTCATCCTCGCCCAAGCCATTCTCCTCCACTGTGTCGCGTGGTGCCTCTACGTCTTCGCCTGGAGTAGCTACATTGTTAACATCTTCGTCTGAGAGACCCGTGTCAGACATGATTGTAGCTGGTGTGTGTCGCGGTCGCCGTGTGTGTCAATCGCGAAAGGTGTTAGAGGTTGAGAAGATTGACGCGACCGGCGATGAGTCGAGGTAATGGATGCAGGTTGTGCGCGTGAAGGTAAAGATTGTGCGACAACCGACTTGACAGCTTGGTGAACAAAGTTCCGAGCAACAATGAGGTACGCGCTTTCCCAGTCAGGCGTAGCGCCATTGGCCCCTTCTCGGTGCAGCTCGACGGATCCCAACCCAAAATCGCTGGCCGCTCGAGACGTATCACCAACAACAACCCCCCTCTGGCCGCTGCGTACGCTCTCTGTTCCTCTTCTCGGCTACTGCAACTGCTCTTCCGCGTTTTCAGGGCACGTCACGGCCGGCAATTGCACATCATGGCGTCTTTCTTCAGCAGTGTGTAAGTGCTTGGCATAGCTCCCTTCCCCAAATGCTCTCTCGCTGCCCCATGTCAACCTCGCCTGTTTCAGTCGCTCTGCTGCAATTGTTTCAAGATTTGAACGTGTGATATGCACGTCAACTCGCCAACATCTTAATTCCATTTCCCGTTTATATATCGGCTCTGGCAGCCTCAGGTCACATTTCCTAACACTTTGTCGATAGTCGCCAAGGGCTCGCTGGTCGCTCCAACAAAGGCAGCGGACAACCTGGCAAAGGAGGCTCTCCCTCGCCCACAACTCCATACTCAAACTCTCCGACTTCACAGCAGCCTCCGAGTGTCCCTCCTATGCCACACTCGCCTGCATTGTCTTCCGCCATGTCTTTTGAAAGTCAAGGTGCACCGGAAGGTTCCGTGCCGCCTGGCTCTCGCAGCAGACCGCCATTCTTCTTCCGCGAGGAGTACTCGAATCTTATTGTGAAGGGTAACTTCATGACATTGGCTGCAAAGCCCAAGCTCGTCGAGGAGGGCGAGTGGCTCGCGCACACAGGTAACGCCTCGAGTTCTCCAAATGAGGGGCTATCAGCTGATCATGTGGCTAGTCGTGGAACAGTACCGATTGCTCGAGCAGATGATTGAGATTATCAAAGTCGTGGACGACAAGACCAGCAAGCCTATTTGCAACCCAGAAGTCTGTCCTACCATGTCAGCCAGTGGCCACACCTACACGTGGCTCGACAACCAGAAGAAGCCCATCAAGATCCCAGCAATCCAGTACATCAACCTCGTTCAAAAGTGGATCGTCGGTAAGATCAACGACCCCAACATCTTCCCAACCGATACAACCAATGTCTCCGTCGCAGCATCGTCGTATGCCTCAGGCTCCATGACTCCCGGTGGCAACAGCCCGCAACCTCTTGGACCCACTAGCATCAACGCCCCACTATCGCAACTCGCTGGCCGCGAGTGGCTTGGCAAGTCGTCTGGATTCCCTGAGACGTTCGAGACGGACATCAAGAGCATCTATCGCCAGATGATGCGATGCTACGCACACATTTACCACGGACACTGGCTGGAGCCCTTCTGGAATGTCAATGCGTACAAGGAGCTGAACACGTGCTTCATCCACTTCATCAACGTCGGCAAGCTGTTCAATCTGCTCGGTGACAAGGAAATCGAGCCCATGCAGCCTTTGGTTGATCTTTGGGGCGAGAAGGGTCTGCTGCCACCCGTCGGCGGTGGGAAGGAGCAAGCACCGCCGCGAAGCTCGGGTGGGCCACAGGCTGTGCCTGCTTCTTGAGATTCCGAGTGCATTGCATTGCATTGCATGATATGACAGCGCGAACCTGGCAAGCTCCAGAGACGACGATTATGCTTTTCTTGACTTGTTCCATGACTTTCTACGCTTGGGCTGTGTCTGGGCATTCGGCTTCTTTCAAATTACACAAGCACACATTTGTGCATCAGATAGAGCAATCGATTCATGAATCTTACGATATCCTGACTATATCGCACAGTTACTATGATGTGAAGAGTTGTCTGGAACTGTCGCATCTTGTTAATCTCACTTCTGAACATCCCCAATAGATGCACAAAGTCACGTCGTCGCACATTACACCATCAAAACCAATGCATATCTAGTAACAGAGGCTCAAATTTGATAGTACCACATAAAACAACCACAGACTGTTTCGGTTCAAACCACCAACAATCCAGAGACGCGATTCATAGCATGCACACAAACTCCAATGATGAAATGAGGATCTGTAGTCCGCTCCACCATCCGATTTGAAAGACACCAATGCATACGTTTCATGGTCATGTATGTGGCTCGAGAGGCATATGGCGGGGTGCAGGCCATGTATGAGAGATTTTGGGGCGTTATGCGTCTGAGCTAGCAGACGTTTGTCAAAGGCAGATCGCTACGTCCGAGTGCGTGCGATGCGCCTTAGTTGTGGCCGGCCTTGCGGAGCGAGTTGCTCAACCATTCGAGACCCTCGTACAGACCATCTCCGGATGTGGCGCAGGTGGACTGGATGTACTAGAGGGTTGTTAGCTTGACATGAATACGATGTTGATTTCCTGTCACATACCCAGGCGCGTTGTCGGAGGCTGTGGAGACCGAGCTTGTCGGTGATCTCAGCGGCGTTCATTGCGTTCTGTAAGGTAAAATTGTCAGCCGTGTTCAGGGTCTCGAAACGTGACACGTTGGTAGCGGCGGCTTACGGGCAAATCCTGCTTGTTGGCGAACACCAGGAGGAGAGCGTCCCGGAGCTCGTCCTCGTTGAGCATTCGCTGGAGCTCCTCGCGGGCCTCGACAACACGGTCGCGATCGTTGCTGTCGACAACGAAGATGATACCCTGGGTGTTCTGGAAGTAATGCCTCCAGAGAGGACGAATCTTGTCCTGACCGCCGACATCCCACACGGTGAACTGGATATTCTTGTACTCGACGGTCTCGACGTTGAAGCCTAGGCAGATTCGAATCAGCGAGTTGTTTGTTTGGCGCTTTAGCCAGTCGTGACATACCGATGGTAGGGATGGTGGTGACGATTTCACCAAGCTTGAGCTTGTACAGAATGGTGGTCTTTCCGGCGGCGTCAAGACCAACCATCAAGATGCGCATCTCCTTCTTTCCCCACAGCTTGTCGAAGAGCTTCGAGAATGTAAGACCCATGAT
This sequence comes from Phaeosphaeria sp. A1 3.1a, assembly GCA_003501895.1. Taxonomy (NCBI): domain Eukaryota; kingdom Fungi; phylum Ascomycota; class Dothideomycetes; order Pleosporales; family Phaeosphaeriaceae; genus Phaeosphaeria; species Phaeosphaeria sp. A1 3.1a. The sequence goes on from QVXC01000123.1 coordinate 23,796, forward strand.
TGCGGTGTCTGTGTGTTATGTGGATGTAGAGTGTGAGGGTAGGCGGTGTGAAGACTCTCGAACCTATGGCGCGAGAAAGTTAGCCCAACGTTGAGCGCTTGAGCATTGCGTCGTATGAGATCGCTGGTTTGAGGTGCAGTGAAGGTCGCATAAGCGCACGCAGTATTGTGCGCCTGATGCGGATTCGAGGGTGAGCGGCAGGAAGCGGCGAGAGGCGCCGACACCGCGGCTCCCAAAGCGGGGGCAGGCGAGAAGGGCAGCTTCAATTACTTACGGGATATGTTCAAGAGAGCCGGTGGTGGTTGGAGATGGGGTGGCTGTAGATGTACTCTAATTGATGCACAGGAAAGGCCTGGATAAGAAGAGACGTGGTGGCAGACTTGGCGACGCGGGCGAAAACTGGGGGCCGTGCGGACCTTCACGTGACTAGCGGCTCTATCGAATCGCTTATCGAACGTGATGCAGGAGTTGCGGTGAGGTTTGTTGACGACAAGTGCAGTTTCAGCTCGTTTGCACCTTTTATCGTATGCTTGGCCTTGTGGACACGTTTAGCTGCGCAGTCGATACCAGAGATTCGATGCGCCCCTCGCAGGCAGCGACTTTCGGGGAGATCGGTTTAGCTGCCCCAGATCCGTGAACTTTAGGGGTCCACTCTGCGCCGTCCACTCCTCGGCTGCCATATGCCGCGAGCTTTTACTTACAACACCAATATATCAAGGGCTCCGGGTAGTCAGTAGATCGGTTTCAAGCCCTTTTTTGTCACGTATGGTCGAGTTGTAGTCGCCTCGCTACTACACAATAGGCTAGACCACGATCACGTCTTTCCATCTCAGCTCAAAAATTCTATGGTATTTGGCGAACGTGCGCCGTTGTGAATCACTACTTGATATCGGTACTTCAGACATAGCTTCGGTCATGAGGTCGTCAGCAGTCTTGCAGCCTCAGGTTGCTGCGCCATCACCTGCGTAAGGACATCAGCAAAGTCAAGAATAGGCTACCATGAAAGTACACAACCGCCTATGTTAGGACACTTGTCCCAAACACATCTACGAGTAGGATTGCAATCCTTTATACCATTCATCACCAAGATCAGCTCCTTTGTGTCTCCATGCAATTCATGGGGAGGAAAACTACAAGTGCGGGACTTAGCTCCACTGTCGCTCCTTCGCTTCGGCTAATGCGTATATCAAAACCATTCCGCAAGCTCTCTCGCCATATCGAGAGCTCCATTACCGGCCACGTTGAGATCCTCGAATATGGACAAGTCCAGGACCGGTCCAGCAATGCTCGCTTCACCTTGACCCTTAGCACAACGTCCCTGATTTTTCCCCTCTCCTTGCAGCGTTGTCATAGTGGCTTCGACCATGACGTCGAACGTGTCCCTGAACCTTCGAATCCACGGTGCACGCTCACCCATAATGGAGAGCACACAGCTAGCAGCGCGAATGTCATTGCTGATACCGAACGACCACACATTGCCCTTGCCACGCCAGAGCGTATACAGGAGTGTGATTCCAGATACGAACACTGTATGAACAGCCACGAAGCTGTGCCCATACTCTGGGGTCTGATGCAAGCGCTTGTGGATCTGGCATATCTGGCCGGCAGCATCTGCACATTTACGGAACACCTCGGACCCGGGATCTAAGATGGCTAGAAAAGGCTGCAGCAGGAGTCGGACAGCACGATGGTAGTGAAGCATTACACGGTCGCGCTCACTCGCTTGGAAGCTCAGTGGTATGGTACGTCGCCATGTCTCGAGGTCAGCTAAGAGCTGGTGCATCTTTGTCTGGAGAGTAACGATCTTTCGGTCTACACGGTAGACTGTCCGCTGGATCCGAGCTTCGAAGATGTGCAATTGCGAAAGCAAGATGAATTGACTCAAATTAGACGGTGGGTAAGTTGCTTGATATGGTTCTTGAGGCGTGGGCAGTTCATCAATAGATTCTGTCCTCATGCGATCATCGTCATCCATGCTGAGAGGTAGTGGTTGATCAACGTCACAGTCCGATAGACTTATCGGACGCCCCAAAGTCCCTGCAAGAATGCTTTCCAACGCATAAACGGACCAGAACAAGCGTCGACGTAACTGAGTCTCGAATGGCGGTAGCCCCTTCGTCGAAGCCTCGCGATGTAGACCAATTTCAGTCACAGTCCGCATAGCAAGGCCAGTCAGATGCCACAGTCCGTTGCGAGACTCTGATCGCAAGTGGTACAGTATCAAAAGTACCGTTGCCTCGAGGTTCTGGACTGGTGAAGCCTCCCTCACACTGGCAACGTGTTGCATAGCGAAGACGTAGAATTGCTCTGGCGAGGTGTCTTTGTAATCTTCAGTCAAGCGAAGATTGAGTGCGCCGATGCCGTAGACCATGTTGAGCATGAAAAGCGAAAATCCATTCTCCTTTGGTGATGAGAAGGAAGGAACTTCCTCATCTGATTGCATTCCAGTCGTTCGTTGAAGCATGTAACGGCACCGATGAGCTTCCCACACATCCGAGCGGAATAGGAAAGGGAATCGGGGATGTATTCGGACTAGGTAGGCTCGAATCAATCTCGTTCCCAGCGCATCTGAAGGCGGCTCCGCTCGTTCAGATTGTAGTTCTTGGAGGGTGATTCTCCTTGTTTGATGCCCTCCGAGGCACGTCTCGGGGCGCTCGTTTTCAAAGCCGGTGGATACGTAGAGCGCCTTGTTCCAAACTGTCGCTTGCACCATGCGGCCCAGATCAGTCGCCAATGCATAGCCGGACGACGAGCCAATATATGACTCTGTGGTGTTGCCTCTGCCGAGCGACAGGATGCCAACAACATCTGCGACATTGTGTTGGGCACTTGATCCAGCAGCAGACTCGTGGCAATCAACTTGCTCGTGCGGTCTGCTCAATGGCACTTGGGGACGAAAGTCTCCGTCTGGCCTTGAAACAGGCTGTCCGGGTAGCTGTCGTTGGTTCCCAGCCGCAAGTCGTGTCTCGAGATATGCAACTTGATCCTCGAGAGCACGTGTATATGAGCGACTTTGACTTTCCCAATCAGGCGGTCTGATGCATATTGCGTCTGACTTTGTGCAGTTACTGCATTTTGGATAGGCATTGTCGCACTGTCCATGTAGATAAGTGTGGGAATGGAAGCGAAGAACGAGAGACTCGTTTACATACACGCTGCTTTCGCGATTTACATCTGGCACATGCGGTTCTTTGTCGCTTCCTCGGGTTCTCCTCACTACTGGGTGAATGTGGTAAATCAGAGCTGCCAGTGTTCATGCTGCAAGACATATTGGTCTATCATAGATCTTAGTGGTGAACTTCAACTCTAGATATCACCCCAGGTCTAACGCTTAGTATAAATATACATGGCACGCCACGCTGATAAGGCACTCCCATGTATCTGGTATCAGACAGGGCTAATCTAGCGTTGCATTAGCTTTCAACGCATGGGCAGCATTGAACGCAAGATCTGCTTCTTTCATTTCTCATTTCATTGGTCTATTTGCCTCCTGTCTTAGACCCCGGGACATATGGAAACGTGCTCCGGTAGTGATTCGCAATATCTCTCCTGTTCGCCACCCAAACACCTTCCTTCTCTGAAATGTACTTCATGAAGTTCCTAAGGCTCTCGGATCTACCAGGCTTTCCAGCAATTCTGGAGTGAAGTGGAATCGTCATCATCTTTCCGCCTTCTCGGTACAAGCAATCAAACGTGTCTTTTAGGTACTGTTCGTATGTGGCACCTGCTGAACTCACGAACCCAGGCAACATGTGGAACTTGCCATCGTTGCCTATTTTTCTCTTAGTTCAGCACGTAGGCTCAAGTACCTGCGGAACACCTACAGTCGTAATTGTACGGGATCATCAGCAGGCCTTCTTTCTCCTCATCGGGTAATTCCTTCTCCCACGGCAGGTCAATCCAATATGGCGAATCTTCGTTGTACACCTCTGATGTGTACAGCATCTTGTGACCCATCTCCTTCCACACGATGGGAAGCAAGCTTGCTGTGTTTGGGGTTCCTCGCCCAAAATATGCTCCAGCTGGAAACTCGCCTAAATAGGAGTTAGTCAATCACATTCGTTCGCAGTGGTTCCAAAACATGCCTGTTGCAGCCTCAAGAGCCTTGCAAGTCTTCTTGATATAAGCTTTGTCGTCTTCAAGTGAGTAATCCCAGATATCGAGCCATCTGTAGCCATGTGCGCCAATCTCATGACCATCTCGTACACAAGCTTTTGCAAAGGTCGGGTTTCTTTCCATCGCTACAGCAATTGCCCAAAGAGTCATGTTCCAACCAAACTCTTTCATGAGCCTCAGGATGCGCCAGGCACCACATCGGCTTCCATACTCGTAATCTTGCTCTCCGTTAAGATGCCGCTGCTCTCTACCGCCGCCTGTTGGTCCTTTCTCCCAAAGATATGGCTCGCTCGTCCCATCTCCATCCAAAGGATTGCGTTCTCCGCCTTCTTCGTAGTTCAGGACGAAGGATACGGCTATGCGAGCACCATTTGGCCACTGAGGGTCGTGTCCAAATTCTCCGAAGCCCTGGAAAATGTGAGCGGTTTAAAGAGATTCGTGATTCGCCATGACCTACCTCGAAGTCCCGTGGGAGCTGCAGTGATTCCTCAACATGAACCATTCTGATTTGTGCTTAATCTTCTCAAAGTCCTGCAACACTGGATCTTCGTTCAAGAATTACAACTGAAACTAAGAATTGACATCTCGCGAGCTCCAAGAATACTCTCTTATACTTGATAGACCCGCTGCCTGATTTTCAACACCGATTTGACATGCTTCGCCCTATCAACACACTGGTATCAGCGTGACTCGAATATACACCGATTGTGGTTAGGATGGACGCATACCCCGTCAAGAGTGCGGAGTTGTCGGCTCAGTCCCATGCTTATCGGAAAGATGCAACCCGAGGCCGCCAATTGCGACAGACCCACAAGTCTCTTATCGTTCCTTCGGACGTCCGAAAACCTCTTACGCCTTCCTGATGTGCTTCTAGATAGGAGATCGACATGCGACGAAACGACGTCAGATGATTGAGCATGGCTGGATGTAATGGCCGTACTTGAGATGATGCCGTCGGCGCGATGTGCTTGTGTCTCGCCTCGAGGCACTCGAGATCAGATGCAGGCATAAGAGTTCCTGGGGTTCCAGAAGCTGCCAACTTAGTGATTGATTGATTTGTGAAGCATCTGGTATATATTCATACTCAGAATGTCTGTTTTCTCCCTAGACACCAAAGATGGCAATCCCGTCACCAATGAGACGGTCGACGATCTATGCTCAAAACTCGGAGTAACAATCGAAGAGAAGGAAAAGGAAGACTACCGAAGATTGCTGGCAGTGTTCCACGATGCCAGTGAGCAGCTCATGGCAATGGATGGTAGGCCATGTCGACAACAAAAGTCTCAACGCTACACCTAGCTGACGTAGTACTTCACAGACTACATCCCGCCAGTAGACAAAGAGCGCTTCCCACGAGAAAATGTGCACTTTCCAGAGAAGTCGGAGAATTCACATGGTGCTTGGGCATGGAAATGTAGCATTGTCGACAAGCAGGCCAAGGGCGGCAAGCTGCACGGCAAGACATTTGCCCTCAAGGACAACGTAGCAGTCAAAGGCGTGCCCATGCTGTTGGGCACCAATTTCATCAAAGATTACGTTCCAGATTGTGATTCGACTGTTACGACCCGAATACTTGAAGCAGGAGGCCATATTTTGGGAAAGGCAGTTTGCGAAAACATGTGTCATTCTGCCACCAGCCATTCATCTGGAACAGGTATAGTCGAAAGTCCTTTTGCGAAAGGTTACAGTGCTGGCGGAAGCTCGAGTGGCTCTGGAGTGCTCGTCGCTTTAGGAGAGGTATGGGGAGCAATCGGCGCCGACCAAGGTGGCAGTATTCGCGTCCCAGCCGCAAATTGTGGGATCGTAGGCCTCAAGCCCACATTCGGCTTGGTTCCATACACAGGTTCAGGATCAAATGAGCCCACGAACGATCACCTCGGACCAATGACCAGGACAGTGTTGGACAACGCCATCTTCCTCGAAGCAATCGCCGGCACAGACAACATTGACGACTGTTCTTTTGCAGCCCCACATCCATCCAAAGTCCCATCATACAGCTCGATAAAAGGTCTTCCAGAAGAAAGACCACTTGCTGGAAAACGATTTGCTATAATCAAAGAGTCTTTGTCGACCCCTGCGCTAGATCCACGCGTCGTCCGAACCTTCCGAGCAGCAGTGGCTAGATACGTTGAACTAGGCGCCACCGTGGAGGAAGTCTCAATACCCATCCACTCCAAAGGTGCCGCCATCTGGACCGGGGTCTCGAAAGTAGGAGGATTTCTTGCAAAGACGTCTGGTTCGTTCGGAAGGCGAGGGCACCAGATGCTCGGTCTAAACGCCAAACTCCATCCGATGGCCCAGCACAATTGGAACGAAGCATATGCATCCACTAAGAACATTTACCTTAATGGCCTCTATGCTGTAGAGAACTTCCCCTTGTTGCTTGCCAAGGCGACTAATCTATCACGTCAGCTGAGAGATGCGTACGATGCTGCACTCGAGACCTACGACATCCTTCTTACTCCGACACTACCATATGTGGCCACCAGTCATGCGGCGCCTGACGCTACTCCGCTCGAGCAAATTTCAAAGCAGATTGGGTTGACTGCCAACACGGCACCTTTTAATCAGAGCGGTCATCCGGTTCTTGCTTTGCCGATAGGCATGCTGGAGGTGTTGGAGGGGCCGGGCAAAGACGATGGTGTGAAGTTGCCGATTAGTATGCAAGTCATTGGAAAATGGTGGGGTGAAATGGGCGTATACGAAGCATCGTATGCGTGGGAGAGGGCTAACGACTGGAAGAGTATGTAGACGTCGATAAAATCCTTCAAGCCAGATAAATTTTCGATGTCAGTACCGCTTCAAATTTATATTTTGATAGTGTATCTAGAAACTCCAGAAATCTGATAGTGATCGAGTTGTTGCTTTCGCCCTGAACATCCCAGATAGCGTGTATAGCCCTATTCGAACTCGGCTATGAGCGAGTTTCTCAAAGTCTCAATTTGAACTTTCTATCCGAGTGAAAATTTCGAGTAGTGAGCTCTGATGTGTCAGGAACACAAGATTGAGCCCAAGGCATGCTAGGGCGCCCTGTAGTACCCCATGTACCATGAGAGCAATATTTGTAATACTATGACGATGGGTAGGTAGTACTCTTAGATGGGAGGAAACATGAACGGGATGATGATCGATGCATTGCAACAACAAATACCGGCTCTTCCATATAGTGACGATCTAACTACTATACTTTGCTTTTGACTGTCTCTTCACTGTCGTTCAATGCCTGAATCTGCCACAGCTGCCCAGTAACCCCCTTGAGATCTGCCTCGATAGGTTTCTCCTCTTGCGTTTGCACTGTCTCTTCATCCTTTGCCACCGATTGCACCTCATCGGTCCTCTGCAAGCCACGATCCCTGATTAGAACGCAACCAAGTAAACATACACCCATGATAGGCGCATTCACCTTGAATACTGTTCTACTCGCACTAGCATAGGCCTGTCGTACCGAGAGAATCTGCGCTGGCGTTGCTCCGATGGCGGCGAAATCGGGGACGTTGTACGTCGAGCTACCATGAGACGCAAACTCCGGAGGCATGGCTTTTCTCAGCGCAACCTGTAGCGTTGCGGCTGAGATTGCTAGACCCACAGCACCACCCAGATTGCGCAGAAAATTTCGATTCGAAATGACCACCGCACGCTGGGCTTTCGTGCAGTGGGCTTGCAGTGCGGTCAAGATGGGCTGCAAGATGAGGCCGACTCCGAGGCCCTGGATGAAGGTAATGACGACCATATCCACGATAGGTGTATTGAGGTTGAAAAGGATGGTCAGACCCACGCCTAATGTCCATAGGGTAAATCCGGCATATATGGTATATCCATATCTCTCGAATTGAGAGATACAGTGACCGGAGGCGACCGAGGCTACAATCTGTCCGAACGATATGGGCATAACAAGTGCCGCTGACATGAGGGGTGACATGCCGCGCGCATTATGGAAGAAAAGTGGAAGGTAGTAAATCTGTGAGTAGTACACAATGCCGAAGCAAAAGTTTTGTAGCAGCATGGTGCATACCGGCCGATTCTTGAAAAGGGACACTGTACATGTCAGCGATACGCGTATGAAGTTGATGGAAAAAAACTTACATGGCATCATGGGAAGAAGGGCGACCTTGTGCTCAATATACAAGAATCCGAGCATACATGCGCATCCAATGGTCAGCATTGTTACGACCATCGGAGAGTTCCATGCAAAATAGTGTCCGCCTCCAGAGATAGGAATGAGGATGAGAACGATGGCAGCCGATCCAGCTGCTATGCCCCAGTAGTCGATCTTTGCAGAAACATCTTTGAACTTCATCTTGGGAGCGTCCTTGGGCGTTGGTAAGATGTAGTAGCATCCCATGCCACATAGTGCAGCAAGCGGACTGATGAGCCAGAAGAAGGCTCGCCAGGTCGACGCGTGTACAAAGGCAGCCGCAAGACATGGTCCGATCATATTGGCGAGGCCGATGATACCGCCCAGTATACCTTGATAGAAAGCGCGCTTTTTGAGCGAGACGATGTCGGAGAGTATCATCATCACTAATGCCTGGATGCCTCCGTTGGCGACTCCAGCCAGGCCTCGGAAGACGTACAACATGCTGGCGTTCTGCGAAAAGCCGCACACCACATCGCTGAATGACAAAAGGCACAATGCTGACAAGAGTACAGTCTTTCTCCCTAGTCACTCAAGTCAGATGAGACTGTACATGGGCTTGTTACAACGTACCAAGAAGGTCTGAGAGACGCCCGTAGATGACCTGGAAGATCGTATTCGAGATAAGGGCGCTCGTACCAGCCCAGCTAATGGTTGCTTTGGCATTGAGGTCTTTTGCGATGGTGGGAAGCGCAATTCCAATGCCGTGCTGATCCACGAAAGATATGAACAAGGATACTGCCAGAACAGCGAATACTGTGAAGAGCTGTTTCCCGTGAAGGAGGTTTGTTTGATCAAATACTGCGTCTTCGGCAGCCTGTTGACGTTTCTGCATAGCGATGGCCTGAGCGAAGAAATCGGGATCTCGAGAGCGTGTTCGATGGCTAATGTTAACAGTTCTGTGCTATCGTTGGATTCTGCGTTTCCACGCGGGTAGGTAACTGAAGAGCATGATATAGGCGCTGTCCCCTCGGCTGCGAGAGGAAGTAACGATTTTACAGTCCCTGGGGCGATGTGTCCTGGTAACATTCAGAGTGGTTCCATGGAAATAACTCGTGCTTGTTGTTAGTGTACCAAAACCGCAAAAATTCACTTTGAAGAATTTGGATCGTTGAACATAAAATCTTGAGGCAATAGACGTAGAGCAAGCTTGAGCTCTCAACACTAATAGCGTTATACGAAAGGGACCCTTCTGGTTCAGTTGATGTGAGGACACGAAGAAGTGAATGCATAGTATTATGGCAAACCAACGATGTGAACATTACCATGTCAAGACGTCTATCTTCCGTAATCAGCGACAAGAAGTCATGCAGGAAAATATTGACACGATTGATGGTAGTTGAGGCTGGGTTATCAAACGGCTCCCCCAAAAGTGGATCGTCGGACGTCCGCCAAATCGCACTAGACCAGATGAAGTCCAACCATGTCTCTATCCTTTTACCGCGGCACTTTAGCACCCGACCGAGTATCCTTACAGCATGACCTTATCGCCTCGACTATTTGACCTACGCTTAGCGGAGAATCCGGCCACATTCGTCTATATTGCCGATAGGAACAGTGCTTGGCCGCTCAATGACAAGAGCCACGTTATCGCAAATGGCCAAATGCATATATCATGTCGACAGTCGCTCGACGTATAGATGTATCCGGTGTGACATCGCACTAACACTGAAATAATCTTGATCGCTATGTTGCGTCTTCTGAAGCAAGGCAAAGCTGCCTTCAGCTCTCCAACGTCGTTGAAGGGAGCCCGTCAGACTACACACCAAGATGGCGAAGTGCGATACAACAAGGATCTCCTTCCAAGTCCTCCAGGTCAGTTTTCAACTCATGCTCGGGAAACTAGTATACTCACGCAACACAGAGGATAGAAAATGGCGATGGCAGCACTATTTCGCATATTACTTGACTCAGACATTCAGTCCGAGCTCATACAACCTCGGAGCCTCTCTCGTCTCTATCGGTCTACTCTGGTGGCACGGTCTGATCGCAGCTGTGATCGGATCCGCTATCCTGACGGCACTTGTAGTCCTGAACAGTCGAGGTGCCATCAAGTACTTTATCGGATTTCCAGTCTATGTCAGAGCAGCGGCGGGTGTTCGAGGAGCCAGTCTGTACATCCTCGTTCGAGCCATTGTTGCGATAATCTACTTCGCAACGCAGACGTACTATGGTGGCCGCATTACCTCTGTCTTCATGCGCGGAATCTTTGGTAATGGTTACCACAATATCCCCAACCACCTTCCAGCAAGTGCTGGAATCACTTCGAGAGATCTGCTCAGCTTCTTCCTGTTCTGGATCGTACAGATGCCCGTCATGTTCATCCATCCGACAGTACTGCGCCACCTGTTCGTCGTCAAAGCTGTCTACACCACAATCGCACTTTTCGGTGTACTTGGTTGGGTCATCTCAGCCAATGGTGGATCAATCGGGGACTTCAAATACACAACAACACAGAAACAACTATCTGGCTCAGATCTAGTCTGGCCCATGATCCAAGCCATCAATTCCGTAATGGGCGCCCTCGCCCCAGTCCTAATCAACCAGCCCGACATCGCCCGCTACGGCCACTCCTACTCCGACGTAACCTACTCCCAAGGCATCGGCATCCTCATCTCCAAAGTCCTCGTCATGTTCCTCAGCACCGCCACCACCGCCGCCGCCACGCAAGTGCTCGGCAAAAGTTACTGGAACGTCTGGGACCTGTACACCGCCATCCTCGACGCCTACTGGACGCCCGCCGCTCGAGCCGGCATGGTCTTCGCCTCCTTCGGCATGATGCTCGCCGTCCTCGTTACGAATGCAGGAAGCAACTCCATGCCCGTTGGCGCAGACCTCACCGGCATCTTCCCGCGCAGCCTCACAATCGTGCGCGGGCAGGTCCTCTGCGCGGTGCTTGCCCCCCTCCTCGTGCCGTGGAAAATCATCGCGTCGGCGACTTCCTTCCTCACGTTTTTGGGCAGCTATACCGTCTTCCTGATGCCGATTGCCGCGTGCATGATTGTCGACTACTGGCTCGTTAGGAAAGGGAATTTCCATGTCCCGAGCCTATACGTCTCGCACCCAGATAGTCCGTACTCGTACTACAAGGGCTGGAACTTGCGCATGCTCGCGGCGTGGGTGGCGGGCGTGGCGTTCACGGTGCATGGCGTGGCGGGCTCGTTGAATCCGGCGTCGGTGGCTGATGCGAGTAAGAATATGTATAAGCTGGGCTTCTTGCTGTCGTTTTGCATGGGCGCTGTGGTGTATTATGCGCTGTGTGTGATTTGGCCGCCGCGGATTCTGGCGAAGGGAGATGAGAGGGAGTTGGGCTTTGAGGAGTTGGCGAGGAATGAGGGGTTCTGGGACCATGAGGGGATTAGTACGATTACGGGGGCGTTGGAGGGGGAGGAGATGGAGGGTGTTGGTACGGAGTCGTACGTTGCGCATGGGAAGGAAAGTAAAGTTTAGCACAGGGTGGATGTGTATTGTAACGTGATGAACGAGATACCTGTGTCGTTCTGTCAGCTGCCAGCGTTGTGTCGATCTATGAAACCTCAGTGAGCAGCCACTGCTAGATTGCAAGTGATTTGTGCACAAGCTACTTGTATTTGCTTCTTATGGACAAGATTGTACGAGGCGACATTCAAGACACAAGTCGTGGATCTGATTGAACATCTTGGGCATTGCCCTCTGGAAGTATGCATTGGCTTTTCTGCGCTATTCGCAGCTGTGCTAGCTCACTTTTCACCAAATGCCTCAAGAGGCAGCAGCGGCCACCTAACTTGACCCACAATGGCTGCTCGAAAGTTGTGCGCAGCTCAAGCCGCGTTCTCAGTCATCGCAGGAGGTCGACCACCGCACCTTCACCCATCGCCTTCATCTTCATCGTTCTCGGAAGCATCCTCCTCACCCACCAGGCTCACAAGCTGCGTCCTGAGACCACGCTTCTTATGGCCCTTTTTAGTCGACCTCTTCATGACATGCCCATTTGGGCGGCGCTGGGAAGGGGACGTGTGCTCATTCTCAAAAACCTCTTCAACTATCATCTTCCAAGAAGAAGTAGTTCCCGCTCATTTTCTGTTCGTGGTCGAGCTGGGACTTGTCCTTATTGATACGAGGGCGGTATGAGTTGGGATCACGACGGAAGGTAACATCCAAGTTCTTCAAGAAGGAGTTGCAGCCAGTCAACAAAGACTCGGGCTTCCTGGCGCGAGACTTGACACCAGGTTGGCCGTCAAAGACAATGACACGGTCGGCAAGGTAAGTAGCCATGATGAAATCGTGCTCGACAACGAATGCAGTCTTCTTAGCGTGCATGATGAATCGCTTGATGACACGCGAGGCAACGATACGCTGCTCGGAGTCGAGGTAGGCGCTGGGCTCGTCGATGAGATAGATGTCTGCGGGGATACCGAGGGCGAGCACAATGGCGACACGCTGCAATTCACCACCAGACAGGTTCTGTACCTCCTGGTCGATGAAATCGTCCATCTTCAATGGCTTGTACACATCGGTCTGGAATTGCGGGCTCAGGAACGCCGCCTTGATCTTCTTGAAGAACAGCTGGCGGACAGTTCCCTGGAACTTGGGTGTAATGGTCTGCGGCTTCATGCTGATGCTCATCTTGGGAATTGTGGTGGTACCATCGGGTTTGAGAGCGCCAGCAAGCATCTTACAGAACGTAGTCTTGCCTGTTCCGTTCTCTCCCATCATGACGATGATTTCAGAATCAGTGAAAGAACCAGCCTCGATGTTCAGCTCGAAAGAGCCTAGGGTCTTGCCCATCTTGGGGTATGTGTAGTCACGCTCATTGTCGTTGAGGTACTCATCGCCGGCATCAGCGATACGGAACTGGAGAGACTCTTCGCGGAAACGCAGATTCTCCGTGGGAATGTTACCATCGAGGAAGATGTTGATACCTTCGCGGACGGAAGCAGGCAGGGTGACGACACCGTAAACGGCAGGCTTTCCGTAGAGAACGCAAATGAAGTCGGAGAGGTAGTCGAGAACAGACAGATCGTGCTCGACGACAATAACATAGTCGTCAGGGCGGAGCAGGCTGCGAATCCTACGTCCGGCGGCAAGACGCTGCTTGACATCGAGGAAAGAGGAAGGCTCGTCAAACATGTATACGTCCGCCTGCTGAACGCAAACCAGTGCGATGGCGAAACGCTGCAGCTCACCACCAGACAGCAGGGTGACATCACGGTCGAAAATGTGTCGTAGCTCCAACTCGTCGATGATCTCCTCGAAATTGTCCATCTGCGCTCGTGCCTTGATCAGAGCGCCGACAGATTTGTCGGCAGCCTTGATGGCCTTGGGAATCTGGTCGACATACTGGGGCTTGACAACAGCCTTGAGGTTATCTTCGAGGACCTTGGTGAAGTAGTCTGGGGTGGTCATCAGTATGGTATCATCTGATGGAACGTGGATTCCTACTCTGGAGCTCGGAGCCACGGAAGTACTTCAGAATCTCCTCCCAGTCCGGCGGGTCATCGTATCGCCCCAAGTTGGGTTTGAGCTTGCCACTGAGAATCTTCAACGCCGTGCTCTTGCCAATACCGTTTGTGCCAACGAGTCCCAAAACCTGACCCGGGCGGGGCATGGGCAGCCTGTGGAGCTTGAAGCTGTTGGCCGAGTATCGATGGGTGACCTGGGTCTCGAGGTTGGTGGGCAAGTTGATGATGTTGATGGCGTCGAAGGGGCATTTCTTAGGGCAGATACCGCAGCCGATGCAGAGGCGCTCCGAGATGAAGGCGATTTTGGACGTGTTGGTGACCTCGATGCACAACTTGCCCGTGCGGACGACGGGACACGATTTCTTGCATTCTTGCCGGCATTTCTGCGACTATTAGCAACTAATCCGTACATAATTATGGTTGCACTTGCCTTCGGCTTGCACTACAACGGCGAACACACTCCTGTTAGCATCGTGAAATTTGTGTGGAGGGGTAGCGGGGCATATACCTTGTCCGAGTTGACAATGGCAATACTGTGAAAGTTAGTACAGAGATTTAATGGCGCAGTGTATTTGATTGAACACACCGAGTAAGCTTGTCAGACATGTTTGCGGCAGATCAGGCGTCAGTGGTGAAGCGGTGGTCAGGGAATCGTGGATGATAGCCGGAATTTTTGAGTCGTGAGTGCGCGAGGGGTGCTGCAACAGCAATATGGCGAGTGGACAGGGCGCGCAACCGGGCAGAAGGCGGCTGGACAGATCGAAGGCGACTCTCTCACACGTCCAAAAGGGCAGCGCAGTGCAGTACGAGTGTGGCAGAGATATACAACCCGCGTGCAGTGACGTTGGGGCATAATCGACCTCAGCCCGGCGCTCATTGGCTGGCGCGCGGGCAGCGGCGGTGCGGGTGCCAAGCCGTCTGGGGCTGCTCGCTCGCTCTTCGCAGGCAGGCCTTCAAGCCAGCCCTGGAACCTTCACCAAATCCGCCAAACCCCTCAACCTTGCACACACGACACCTCCTGCGCCGCCTGCAGTGGGGGTATATCGGACATGGACTGTAAGTACATGTCTCTTTCACTCGCTGTTTGCCCCGTTTGTCTGCACAAACTTGCCCATGTCCCCTTGCAGCCGGGCTCGTGCAAGTCCATCTCCCCCATCGCCATCTCGCGTCAAGCCATCCAGGAACCCGTCTGCCGCCCCTAGTACCGCCCTATATCGCGTCCCAGTCGCCTCTACGCGCCCTCTATCGCCTTTCGCAGTGCCTCCTGGCCCTCCCAGGCCCCGACCGCTGCGCCGCTCGCATTCCATCAGACGCCCATCCAGAATCGACATCTGCCATCGGACCTCCATTGCCAGACCGTCTTCCAACGTGCCTACTCGCTTTGTGAGCGATCGGAGTCGCGTAGATCAGCGCTTTCCAACGCACCCGCTTTCGCCCACCTGCGACCACAGACGACCGAAAAATCGTGCTGACCATCTTTCATAGCCACGTCCATCATGATGCCCTCTCCTTCGGGCCATAGGGACTCCTTACCGTACACAAACGGTCACCTCTCACCTCTTCCAGTGCATATTGCACCCACGCAAAGTCCTTCCGACCACAGCGACAGCGATCTGTCTGACTCAAACGAGCCCGCTGCAGCAGCACCCTCATCCGATGTCGACGCGCCCGGAGAGGAGTACGACGACGACGAACCCGCAGCGGCCGATTCAGATTCTTCCGACGACGTAGATGCGGAAGGCGAGCCGGACGGCGACTACGACTCTGACTCACCGCCATCTGAACACGCACCCAGCAGTCCCGCCCAGAGTGTGTCGTCTCAAGAGTCCTCAAGACCGCTCAAGCGCAAGGCCAGCGCAGATAAAGATGATTACATGACACAGAACCCCGAGCTGTATGGTCTGCGTCGTAGCGTACGTGTCATTAGTCTTCGACACGAATTTCTGCTAACCGTCACCCAGGGTCGTGCCCGCCCTACTCGTCGCATCGTAGGTGGCTCTAGCATGATAGATCACGCCAATACTAACAGCCTTCAGGTCGATAGTGATGATGAGGACGATGATTCCGGCTCTGATCAACCTCGCAAGCGCCAACGGACAGCCTCGCGAAAAGGTGAAAATGTCCATCAGTAATTTCCAGGAATGCACTGACCCCTCTGCCAGCATCCAACCAGCCCACTCCTGTCTATCGTGCAACAGGCTCCGATTCCGAGTCTGATGGTTACGTCAACGCAAAGAAAAACATCCCAACCAAAAAGGAACGTCAACGTCAGCTGCTCATAGCCGAAGGTCGCCTTCCCCCATCACAAGCCGAGGTTCGATTCTCTGCGAGGCGTACAGCGCAAGTGACCAACTACAATGAGGATGGACAAGATTCCTTCGAGGAGGAGGAAGATGAAATGACGCCCAACTACTGGGCTACTGCGCCAGAGGAAGACGCCGGTCCGATCATAGACAAGATTCTCGATCACCGGCTGGCAGATCCAGGTAGGCAGCCTGAGGCGCTGACCATGCTTTGTGCTAACAGCTCGCAGATCTCGACCCTGTAGACGCTCACAAGAAGGACTTCGAGTACCTGGTAAGTGTCCAACCCTAGCCCCAGCATCGTGTTATCCTGACTCGAGCGTAACAGATCAAATGGCAAGACAAAGCCCATTACCACTCCACTTGGGAGGACTATCAGACTGCAGCCGCCCACAAGGGTTGGCGAAAGCTCGATAACTACTTCAAAGGTCCTGTCATGAACGATATGTACATCCACAGCCGCAAAAGGTCGGACCCAGAGGACTTCGAACAGCACATGGTCGCACGAGAAGCGGAGCGCGAAAGTCAGCTCGACTTCCATATTGTCGAACGTGTCATAGATTCACAAGACGGCGAAGATGAGACTGAGTATCTGGTCAAATGTAAGCTTTCCTCAATGTCATGTATCCATCGGACTCTCTAACAGCAATCAGGGAAGGGCTTGACCTATGAGTTCTGCACCTGGGAACCCGCTTCCCTTGTAAGCCGTCTATCGCAGACCGAGATCGACCGCTTCCTCGACCGCGCATCTAACCGGCCCACCTCCGACCTCCGCGAATCGAATCTCGGAACCCGTCGCAAGTTCGTGAAGCTAGACGAGCAACCAGACTACATCAAGTTCGGAAAGCTCAGAGCCTTCCAACTTCAGGGTGTAAATTTCCTTGCGCATAATTGGTGTAGAGGCACGAATGTCATTCTGGCCGATGAAATGGGTCTCGGCAAGACAGTGCAGACCGTCTCGTTCATGAATTGGCTGAGGCATGATCGACGACAAGATGGACCCTTCATCTGCGTTGTGCCTCTGTCAACTATGCCTGCGTGGGCTGACACCTTCAACAACTGGACGCCTGACATCAACTACGTTATCTACACTGGCAGAGAAGATGCTCGAAGCACAATCCGTGACAAAGAGCTATTGGTCGATGGCAACCCGAGGAAGATCAAGTTCAACGTACTTCTAACCACATATGAGTATGTCCTTGCGGATTGGCAGTTCCTTTCTAGCATCAAGTGGCAATTCCTCGCCGTTGACGAAGCGCACCGACTGAAGAATCGTGAGTCGCAGCTATATGAGCGACTGTTGCAATTCAACGCCCCAAGTCGCCTGCTCATTACCGGCACGCCCATTCAGAATACCCTTGGTGAACTTTCTGCTCTGATGGACTTCCTCATGCCTGGCAAGATTACTGTCGATGAGAACGTCGACCTCGGCTCAGAGGACGCCAGTGTGAAGCTTAATGAGCTCAGCGAAGCCATTCAGCCATACATGATTCGACGCACCAAGGAGAAGGTCGAGAACGACCTGCCTCCCAAGTCTGAAAAGATTCTGCGCGTGGAGCTGTCCGATATCCAACTCGAATATTACAAGAATATCCTGACTAGGAATTACGAAGCACTCAACGAGGGCGGGTCTGGCCAGAAGCAATCGTTGCTGAACATCGTCATGGAACTGAAGAAGGCTAGCAATCACGCTCTGCTGTTTCCAAATGCTGAAGCGAAGTTTCTCAAGCCCAATGCCACCAGGGATGAGACACTCAAGGCCCTCATCACCACGAGCGGCAAGATGATGCTGCTTGATCGACTTCTTACCAAGTTGAAGGCTGACGGCCATCGCGTCCTTATCTTCAGTCAGATGGTGCACATGTTGGATATTCTTACGGACTATCTCAAGCTCCGCAACTACACCTATCAGCGACTCGACGGAACAGTACCTGCTAGTGACAGGAAAATTGCAATCGACCACTTCAACGCACCTGGCAGCGATGACTACTGCTTCCTCTTGTCCACTCGAGCTGGAGGTCTCGGTATCAATCTGATGACTGCCGATACCGTCGTCTTGTTCGACTCTGACTGGAATCCTCAAGCCGATTTGCAAGCCATGGCACGCGCTCACCGTATCGGTCAACAAAAGCCCGTCAGCGTCTATCGCTTGGTTTCGAAAGACACCATCGAAGAAGAGATTCTCGAGCGTGCTCGAAACAAGCGCATGTTGGAGTTCATCACCATCCAGCGTGGTGTGACGGACCGTCAGCAGCAGGAGCTCAACGACAAGATGAGCCGCGTTGTAGCCGAGCCAAACTCTGCCGACGATATCAACAACATCTTGAAGCGCCGAGGACAGAAGATGTTCGAGCAATCTGGTAACCAGAAGAAGCTTGAGGAGCTGGATATTGATGCCGTGCTCGAGAACGCCGAAGAACACAAGACAGAGCAAGCAGCAGGTCTCACCTCGGACGGTGGTGCAGAATTCCTCAAGAATTTCGAGTACACCGATGTGAAAATCGACCTTGAATGGGACGACATCATCCCGAAGGAGGAGCTCGAGGTTGTCAAGGCCGAGATCCAACAGCGCAAGGACGAAGAGGAGACACAGAAGCTTCTGGAGGAGAGTGCGCCGCGTAAGCGTAAGGCGGCGGCTGCCAGCGCCCGCGAACAACGTGCTGCTAAGAAACGCGCCCTTGAAGCATCACGAGACATCGAAGTTGATGACGACGAGCAGTCCGAGGAGGATAACGTTAAGCGTGATCCCAAGCGCCCTCTGAACACCAAGGAGACTCGCAACCTCATCCGCGCCTTTGAGCGCTACGGCAACATCGAAGAACGTGGGGATGAAATGCTTCGCGCTGCCAAATTGGTCGGCCGCGACATGGACGTGGTCAAGGGCACGCTGAACGAGGTCATCTCGAAGAGCCAAGAGCTTGTGAAGCAAGAACAGATGCGGCTTAAGAACTTGGAAGCTGAAGCCAATCGAGTGATTACCAAGAAGGACAAGAAGGCGGTCTTGTTTGACTTTGGCCAAGTGAAGAAGCTCAACGCCGAGACCATCATCGACCGACCGGTAGAGATGCGCCTACTGAAGGAGGCTATCAACGCTGTGTCAGAATGGCGCAATTTTCGAATTGCTGATGCGATCAAGCCCGCCAGCTACTCTTGCCCGTGGGGTGCTCGCGAAGACGGCATGCTTTGCATTGGCATTCAACGCCACGGCTACGGTGCATGGGTCCCAATTCGAGATGATCCTGACCTTGGTTTGACCGACAAGTTTTACCTCGAAGAACATCGTGTTGACAAGAAGGAAGAGCGCAACAAAGCTGAGGAGAAGAACGCAAAATCTCCCGGTGCCGTCCACTTGGTCCGACGAGCAAACTACTTGTTGACCGTTCTGAAGGACAAGGCTGGTGTTGACCCCAACGCCAAGCGTCTCATGGAGAATCACCACCGCAATAACAAGAAGCACCATCTGAACATGGCACGTCGACAAGACAAGGCCTCGAGTGTGTCGGCCAGTCCTGCGCCATCTGGCTCCATGCGCAAGGGCACATCACGCGACTTGGACAAGCCGGTTCAGCGAACGCACAGCAATAGCGAGAGCAGGCATCACGACCGACCTGACAGCCGACAGCATGAGAAGAGCAGTCACGATCGCCCCAGGCACAGCGACCAATACAGGCACTCTGACTCA
The DNA here is from genome assembly GCA_003501895.1 of Phaeosphaeria sp. A1 3.1a. Lineage (NCBI taxonomy): Eukaryota > Fungi > Ascomycota > Dothideomycetes > Pleosporales > Phaeosphaeriaceae > Phaeosphaeria > Phaeosphaeria sp. A1 3.1a. Next base: position 43,473 of record QVXC01000123.1, read on the forward strand.
CACCGCAAGGAGCATCGCCATGATCGTGGCAGCATTGATCGCCGCTCACAGCATCCCGAGCGTAACGGCACGCCAGAGATCAGACGCAAAATCAGTGGCGATGTCGACCGACCGCGAGCCAAGGAGGAGCGTCCACGTCCAAAAGAAGAGCGTCCACGTCCTAAGGAGGAGCGGCCTCGCATCGCCGACGAGCGGCCACGTTCCAACAGTCAAACTCAAAACCGTTCAGTCGACACAACTCCCAAGCCTAAGGAGAAGAAGCCCGATGATGTCATTGAGCGACGACTCCGACCTGTGCGCGACAACCTCAGTCGTCTCAAGAAGGCGACACCGAAGAACTATCCTCAGAAGGAGGCTATGGTCAAAATTCTTAAGGTGGAGCTGATCGCTATTGGTAACTTCATTCGCGCTGAGACTCGCGACAACGATGAGCTAGAAGAGCGTCTCTGGTAAGTCTATCTTCATCGTGTGCATATTGAATTGAACTAACTTCGTGAAGGTCCTTCACGGTCAACAATTACTGGCCTCGTCAGAGCGTCACCGTCCCTGCTATCAAGGGCATGTACCAAAAGATGTTGCAATCCGAAATGAACGGCAAAACCTCGAGCGCGGCGCCCACCAACGGGCAGAAAAACGGCGCATAAACAAAAGTCACGACGCATACCCATCATCCTCATTACATATACTATCGCATCATACTGGAGTTTTCTGATCTTAAGGATGGCATACCGGACATATTCTGTGAAAGCATAGCGTTGGTGTTCGGGCCCCCTTTGGACTATCATGCACATGACTAGTCCCGGGCAAATGTTTTTATTCCTTCTCCCTATCATACTGTTGCATAAGCCGCTTCGGCGGTTGCGGGTGCTTTCTGATATTTCTCTTCCTCTTACTACACTGCACTGGGTGGCGCATGATTAGGCCAAAACAATGGCAGCTGTCGAATTTGCAGGTGTGAGAAATCATCGCATGGGGACTTTTATTCTTGAAGAAGGACAGCAGTGAAGAGGTACATAGCCTGACGCAGCAGGTGCGTGCTGAGAGACATCAATGAAATTACATAACAAGACAATGAGGTACGAAGATGGTTGTGATGTTGACGAGTTGGTAACGGACGACTCAATCTGCAAGGGAACCTTAGTGACCAGCCAGCATCGCGCAAAATTATTTACGAGAGGCAGGCCGACTTAGCACGTGCCTGCACCAAGACTAGAGAAATCGCATAACATAGCAAGACAAGAGTTCGGTCGCGCATTTGTCTATGATGCGTCTGTTCCCACATAGGCATGAATCATGTGGCAGCCTTCATCTGAGCAGGAACAGTGAGGAGCAAGCGGGGAGTCGATCCACAAGAGACGGTGTGCAATCAAAATCAAAGACGAGGCATCACGCGAGCATTTTCGTGAGTGTAAAAGCAACAGATGACTAGCCAGGCATAAGCTGAGGTGTGGTGTCCTCGGTAGGATCGTCGGTGGTGGAGGCGGACATGACGTCTAGCCACTAACATGTTCTTCGGGGCGCACGTTGCTGCAGCTGGCCTTTTTGACTTGCTGCGCTGGTAGGGCCGACGCCATCAGGGTGTGCAACAACGTCGCGATATACAGAAGAGCGGGTTCGCTGATGCTTCGACTACCATATTGACATCGCGAAAGTCGTGATACACGCATTTTGATCTGTCTCGCTTCGCCATGTTGCGACGAGACGCGCTGATCTGCGGGCTGCTCCTTTGGGGAAGCTCCACGGCCGCCCCGCCTGGCCCATCGAATGATAAGAGCAGCATAACAGCAAAGGGACGACATCTAACGGGGAAGTTTCTCCACATTACGGGTAAGTAGGTGTGCCTATTAGCCGTCCAGCCTCGGGATTGACATGTTTGCAGATTTCCACCCCGATCCCTACTACAAGACATATTCGAGCACCACATCCGATGCAGCATGCCATCGCAAGCGCGGGCCCGCAGGCTTATACGGCGCCGAGACATCAGGCTGCGACTCGCCGTATGCGCTCGTCAACCAGACGTTCCAGTGGATCAACGACAATATCAAGAACGACATAGACTTTGTTATATGGACGGGCGACTCGGCGCGGCACGACAATGACGACTCGCTCCCGCGTACACCGAAGCAAGTTGTGCAGCAGAATGAGTTCATGGTCTCGAAATTCGCAGAGGTCTTTGGGCAAGACGAGGATAAACATGGGCAGGTGGATCAATGGTCGATTCCTGTGGTGCCAACCTTCGGTAACAACGATATCATGCCACACAATATCTTCCTAGCTGGGCCGAATCGCTGGACGAAAAAGTACTTAGAAGTCTGGAGGAGCTTTATTCCCGAGGCTCAGCGACATCAGTTCTCCCAGGGCGGATGGTTCAGCGTCGAGGTCATTCCAAACAAGCTTGCGGTTATCAGCTTGAACACAATGTACGATTTCTGTGTATATTACGGAGGTTGATCACGCTGACGTCCTCCCAGATACTTTTTCTCCTCGAACTCGGCCGTCGATGGCTGCGCAAGCAAACGCGAACCCGGTTACGAACATATGGAATGGCTGCGAATTCAGCTCCAAATGCTGCGCGAGCGCGGCATGAAAGCCATCCTCATGGGTCACGTGCCACCAGCTCGCGTCGACAGCAAGGAGAGTTGGGACGAAACATGCTGGCAGAAGTACACACTTTGGCAGCGACAATTCCGCGATGTTATTGTCGGCAATTTGTACGGGCACATGAATATCGATCACTTCATGCTGCAGGACTTTGACCACATCAGCAAAGATGCAGAGAACGGCAAGATGGCCAGTGGTAGCTCGATGAAAAAGCAGTCCGAAGGGAATCGTGTCGATTTGTACGAAGATGGGGAGGTCACAGTGGCTTCGGCTTCCGACTACCTGCTTGATCTGCGAGACACATGGGCACAACTCCCGGCGCCGCCTGCGAAATCCAACAAAAAGTCGCATTCCAGAGCTGTGATCTCGCAAGCCGAGTCTACCTGGACCTGGTTGATGGCCAAGATCAGAGCTCCATCACCGCAAGGGAAGACTGACAAGAGCGAGAAGAAGAAATACCTTGACCAGATTGGGGGCAAATTCGCAGAGCGGTACAGTATTACCCTCGTCGCTCCTAGTGTCGTGCCGAACTATTATCCAACGCTACGCATCATCGAGTACAACATCTCTGGCTTGGAAGACATGCAAATGCCTCAAAGCTACCGTAGCGCAGGCCCGGCGATATCTGGCCAGGTATCTATCGCTGATGCTGATGATTGGGATAACGACAAGGACTATTTAGACGATGTGGAAGCTGCAAAGAAGAAGAAGAAACACAAGAAAGGACCACGGAAGTACAAGTTCAAGGTGCCCGAGGGTCCATCCAAGTCTACTCCACCAGGACCTGCATACTCACCACAAGTACTCTCCTGGACGCGGTACACTCAATATTTCGCCAACCTTACGCACATCAACAACGACTTTGTTGAGAACAACGGCACGACTACCTTGAACCAAGACTCGCCGGGGACGATCTTCGGATTGAATGTAACGGCGGACGGCCGACTCGAAAGCACTGGTTGGAAAGAGGGCAAACATGGCAAACACCAAGGCAAGCAGCCACGACCGGAGCCACATCCGAACGAATTCGTTTTCGAAGTCGAATATGATACCAAGAAGGACCACAAATTCCCTGACATGACTGTTAGACATTGGGTCGAGTATGCCCGAAAGATCGGGCACACAAACTCGAAGAAGACTAGTGTAGAAGAATACACCGAAGAAGAAGAGGACGATTTGGACGATGCGCTCGATAGCGAAGATGATGAAATATCAGAAGACGAGGAAATCGAGGACGGAGACGATGTAGAGGGTCTTGGCAAAGGCAAAGGAGGCAAGAAGCACAAAAAGAAGAAGGGCAAGAAGCGGAAACACCACAAGGCGTCGAAAGAATGGTACACTTTCGTCAAGCGAGCCTTCGTGTCTACCATGAACCCGCACGACATCAAACAACTGTTCATCACAGGGCTAGCAGCGAAAGAGGCAGAGACAGAGCAAGAAATCATGGAGTTGTGATCGAGGAGTTGGTCGAGGTTGATGATTGGCTGCATCGATACCCTGGGCTTACGCAGGGCCCAAAGCATACGTCTATATTACTTTTTGATCTTAGCGTGCATTACGAGAGATGAGAAACATATTATCGAACACTTGGGTAACTTAGTCCTCTCGTGTGGACTTGATATTTTGGCAATGTCTTAATGTTGGCGAGATTGCTCATGTGAGCATGGGAGACCAAGACACAGTCACACGACCACGAGAATCAGCAAATTCCGGCTGCGCGAAAGCACTTGAAACAAGACACATCACAGCACCATATCGGGTTGATGATAAATACTGGACCATGGTTCATCTGTCGTGCTGCACAGCCTTGCGCCAGGCGTCGATTATGTCACGATGGACTGAGACCGTCTGCCTAAACGAGGTAGACAGCCGCGTGACCAGCCATGAGGCTCTCCCACAAGACACAGTACCAGTGGGTCTAGCACGAGCTTATATCACCAGGCCACTCGCTTGACTCCCAACTTTCAAACAAAACCATTGTTCCGTTTTACTCGCTTCACCAATGCACCAACCTCGCCAACGCGACCAAAGTCAACATGGCCGGACCTTTCCGACCAGCCTCGCCAGCAGAAGACCTCCCAGGCTACTACCATGATCTCGGCGACGAGAACATCCAACACTGCTTCCGAGACTTCGACAATGAACGAAATTTCGACCTCTTCGACAGGCAGACACGCAACCCCAGGAGTAGCAACTTCTGCCTCGACTTTGGCGAGCAGGACGCCTTTTGTGCATTCGATCTCGACGCACAGTCCTTCTCCAAACTTCTCAACGCACCAAGGCCGCAAGAGCTGCATACACGATGGATCAACATCTGGATGCCGTACAACCAGAAAGATCTACTCAGGGTCCTCGGTCAGCATTTCGATTTTACGCCACGACTACTTGGTATGATGACGAGTGACCCGTGTCCACCGAGGTCGCAGGCGGCGTCAATGAGGAAGAAGAAGAGCGAGTCAACGTTGAGGAGTCGGTTCTCCGGAAAGTCGAGTCGCAGTCATGAAGTGAAGAGTGCGCATGTGCATCAGACGGCGCGAGATTCGGAGGAGAGTATAGGGATGACGGAGCTGATGCATTCGACGCAGTTGGAGATGGTACAGGATCTAAGCCATTATCAGCTGGTCAATGATGTGTGGCATTGGAGTACGGTGGATTGGGGACGCAGATGTAAGTTGATGCACTGAGGAGAGACACGATGATCATACTGACCGTGAGATAGTTGTCTGCTTGGGCTACAACTCACTTCACAACGTTCGCACCAAGCCTCCCGAGGACGAGCACAATGACGAAGCGGATAGGAGCCGCGATGTCCCGCACGGTAAGCGCGTCTGGAACTGGCTGCTCCTATGTGAAGATAAGACTGTCATCACAGTCTCCGAGGATCCATACCCCTTCCTGAACGGCGACTTCCAGGCAGCAGACCTCAAGATGCTTTACACGACACGGAGGAACCTCGTCAACGTCTTCAGGCAACTCTCGAAAGCACCCACGCCACTCAGAGACGCAGCCTTGATCCAACTACCCATACGCAATCGCGTAGGCAACAGTGACGAGGAAACAGCCCACCGACCAACCGATGCGCCTGGACTTCTCTTCTACTACCTCTTCGAGGACTGGGGCACAACCTTCAACCTCATCTCGCGACGCGACCACGGCTACGGCGCCGAACTCGATCGCCTAGTACGTCTCCTTTTCCCCGCTTTACTCTTCAAACCCCAACTAACACAACCCCAGCGTCAAGAAATGCTCCACAAAGCCGACCTCACCCACATCGACCAACTCCACCACATCGGCTGCCAACTCGCCGTCCTCAAGCGCGTCTACCAAGCCTACAGCCTCATCATCGAGCGCGTCCTCAAGAAACAAGAAGCAACACTCGCATCCCTCAAAAACAGCCACATCATGTCCGGCGCCGAGTCCTTCGCGTCCGAACACCCCATTCCCAACGCCACGACCGGCCCCATCATCCCCGAGGCAGACAGCCTGCTCGGTGTGAGCCTCAGCTCAGCTGCTAAGGTGCGGTTTGAACGGCTGAAAGATCGGATTGGACTGTATGCGCTGAGCGAAATTGAGGAGTGTCTTGCGCAGAAAGACTCGCTCGTCATGATGAACTTCAACCTCATCGCGATCAAAGAATCCTTCTCAGTCGAGCGACTCACCTGGGTAACCTTACTCCTCGCCAAGATCACGATCCTCTTCACGCCCGTGACGCTCATGACGGGCTACTTCAGCATCCAATTCAAGGACACGGAGTTTGAGATGGATGTGTACTGGTGGGCGTTTGCGGTCGTGTTTGGGGTCAGTTTGGGGCTGCTGTTTGCGTTTAGTTGGTTTAGTGGCACGTTGCAGGGGAAGATTGTGACGAGGAGTTGGAGTAGGGTTGCGGTGGATTTTAGTAGGAGGTGGTTGGCGCATAAGGCGAAGAGGGGGAAGATGGTGTGAGGTGGATGTTGGTGGAGGGAGTGAGGAGCAGTATGGGTCGTCGCGTCAACAGTGAGGCTCTTGATCGGCGGGCAGTCTACCATACAACAAATGATGAGAATGTCTCCTGATTCATCATACAGCGCTCTATGATATGACGTTAGCGAAGGGAGTCATCTTTGCATAGTTATGATGTTCTGTAATGAAAGCAGGGCTCTTCATCCTGAGTCGACTTCCAGGGCCCCCTCAAAGGCTGGACGATCATGGTGCAAATGAGGAGGCTCCAGTGGTGATGCTGTCCTTGACTCGATGTAATCCAGGGTTCTGAAGTCTAATGGTGGGGCTGGGGAACATGGTCCCAAGGCTCGGCTCGGGTGGTAGTGGTGTTGTCCTTGATTCGATATGCTTCGGACTGGATTCATTGTGCCGAATACGAACCTACTGGGGTGAAGTACTGCACCACAAGTCCACAACAGCCACCCTCCACATTTCTACGAATCCGTAGGGAGTAGTGCAACACTTCACGACTACCTAGATTTCTTGTTTTCCAGGGACGAGGACCCACGGTCCTATCTTGTCACAATCCCCAGCCGTATCAGCAATTGTAGTAGAACTTCCCTGAAGGAGCTTACCAGCTCCTTGGTAGCAGTCCTGTCGCTTCTCAAACTCGATCTGCGCAAGGTTTGGTAGGGAGGATGGCGAGTACGTTTCGTCATGCAGCAACGCGGAGTTTCAAGCCGGGCGACTCGGCGTGCGTCGATGAGTGCCACGGTCGTGTATCAACATTTGCAACTTGAGTATTTGAAGTGCCGTATCTTGGCTCGAAGTATTCTTTGTCACGAAAATGCTTGAGAAGATCCGGCAATGCGTTCGAGGTCCCACGAAAGACTAGCATAGGTAGGCTGATTGGGCGGAGGGATAGAGCCGTCTCCGCATATGCTATATTGAAACGGGAATGGCGTCGCCGCTTAACATCTTCCGTACCCGCGTTGTCGGGGCAAGCGACTCCACCTCCGCATTTCCACTGGTCCACACGTCTTCGTCGCTACTGCACGATCCTTCCCAGTGGTGCAGCCACGAATGAAGATCATCAAGGGGGAATCCTTCGAAAGTCACTCTTCCTATGCATGCAAACTGAAACGGCCTTGGCCCAGCAATGCAGCTTGTTCTGCAACACACAAACTTTCTCGAAGACAGCCAATTGCTGTCTCACGGCAGCACCGTCCCCGGCATCATTCACGCTCCTAATCGTTGATGCCCACTCGAGTCAGTCCCGAGCTGCAGTCAGCCTTGGACGGCAGGTTCGGCTCCAGAAGTCTAGCTACCCCAGTATTAAGCAAACCTTGTGCTGGACCCTAAAACAAGATTCCATGCGGAGTCACAAATGTCCCTCAATGCCACCAGTCGCGCGTGCGAATGCACAACATCGCTGAACCGCTTCGGCCCTTAGCAGAGACATGGGCGCGTCAACGAGCTGCACTGCCGATCTCCGGAAAGTACACTAATCTACAAACTCAGTCTCGCGTCAAAAGGCCCAACCTCGGGCGCAATGCGCATCCAAGAAGGTCCGAATTCCTTCACATCAGGAGGTGACCTGGGCAGCATATGAAGTTCAAGTGCAGAATCACAGATAAAGTGTGAAGAAAGTGTTGAGAGACTGACGAAATGAGGCTGCGATGCTCCACATTGTCACTAATGGGGCTCTGGCAGTTGCACGGAACCCAGCTCCACCAGATCGCCCCTGAAGAGTCCGCTCTCAGCGGGAGACGTCAACTAGCTGTCTCGGCATAAACGCCCAAGGGAGCGATGGATCAGTCGACTCAACTCGGGACGCCTTCGTCGTCGCTTGCAAGCTCGCGGATACACTAGCACCCTCCGCGGCCAATCACGCGCCACACATCAGCATAGAAGACGGGAGGAACAATGCAGAGACATGATCCAACTATATCCCACCTCTTCCCCACAGACTACAGTCCCTGTCCCCAGACAGGTGGGCCTGACCCTTTAATGCTAAACCGGTCGCCTGTCCGTCTGGATTCTGGCTTCTTGTTATCCACCAGTTCACTACATCTTGATCACCAGCCCCACTATCCTTCATTTTACACATCGAATGTGTCGGTATGGCGGCTCCGACAGCAGAGCAAAAGAAGTCATGGCCGGCACCAAACTATGAGAACCCGGAAAACCTCCACGGCCTCGTGATCGGGTTTACAGTACCAGTACTGACTCTCGCTATCATCTGTGAGTCGCCAATCTTGCAGATCATTGATCCGATATCTCGGAAGTTCGTTCTGTTGGTACTCACCACTGGGTACTTACTAGGCTGGCAGTGTCATCTCACATCAGATACCTTCACGCACCTCTTTCGTTCATCCAAGCTTGTCATGATGGAGCCAATGCTGATTGATCTACTAAATAGTTCTCGCCGTTCGTTTCTACGGCAAGGGATTGCTTCGACAGATTCTTTGGCACGATGATTATGTGATGCTGGCTGCAATGGTATGTGTACCGAGAGCATTTGAATTACCATGCCAACTATTGCCTCAGGTCTTTGCCATACCTGTTACGCTATTTCCACTCATCTGTTTGAATTACGGGCTGGGTGTGCATATATGGGACTTAAAGCCCGAATGGCATACCCCATATTGGAAGGTATTCAACACCCATCCAGTATTTAACCACCATACTGACGTGGAGTAGATGGGCTACACAGCGGACCTACTGTTTCCAACCGCATGCTCCTTGACCAAGATCTCGCTATGCTTGACGTATCTTAAGCTCTTTCCTAGTCGCTCAGATAAGATCTTCTGCTACGCACTGAGTATTTTCGTCACGCTGTACACTGTCAGTACTTGAGAATGGATGGGTATGCGCAAAAGTATTGATACTGATTGTCCCGTAGGTAGCATGCCTCTTCTTGTCTCTCTTCCAATGCCGACCTATCAAAAGCTACTGGGACCCCAGTGTCAAGCAGGAATGCATTAATATGCGTGCCACGCTCGTTGCAATCGCTGCATTGAACAGCTTCAGCGACTTTGCTGTCTACCTGTACCCTGCGAAACCGCTCTGGAGTCTGCACTTGCCCATAAAGCAGCGACTTGGCCTGATCTTCCTCTTCTCGGTCGGACTACTCGTGTGTGTTGCTGGCGTTCTACGCATGTACTACCTTGAAGTGTTCTTCAGTTCTTATGACACCCACTGTGAGTCCATCAGCTTGATCTTTCGGACTTTGCTGACTTTCCAGGGACTGGTGTCTCAGTCTGGCTTACAATGACTCTGGAGATGAATATTGGCATAATCTGCGGCTGTCTCTCCGGCGTCAAACCAGTCATGGCCAGGGTGTTCCCCGTGCTCTTTGGCTCATCATACAAGACACGCAGTGGCCCCTCACGTCCGACATACGGCACGCACACGCATAGGACAGGCCGTGGCGAGTCTTTCGCTTTCCAGCAACTTTCCGATCTTCCAAGCGATAAGAAGCCGTCGAGCCAGAAGATCGAGCACGCGTATTCTGTCGAGGCAATTCAGAATGCTGATAACAAGGGACAACGGAACTTTGCTTGGGCTAGCTCTAATGGCAAGATGGGCGCAGACTCTGGGATACCTTCGAATGCGATTGGCGTCAATCAAGTGGTGTCGGTAGAGGAGGAAGATGCGGGCAGTATGACACCCCGGAGCGATGCTCAGAAAGCCATGTCGTCGGATGCAGGCAGCGAGGAGTGGATTTTTGACGATGGACCTGGGCCACGAAAAGCATAGAATACACGAAGTTACCCCACGGCGTTTAATCCGATATATACCCTTCTTCGTTATGCAACCATGAATAGACAAATTCTCCCCAGCACTAAGCGTGTGACGTCGCAGCCACACAACCGCAACGTGGATTTCATCGAATGGCATGTGAAGCACAGCCACGATTTCATCTCGAATAATTGCGGATGATCAGCTTACCGGATCTGACGGCTTTGAACATGGGTGGTTCCGAAAAAGGCGAGTTGGCAGACCCAATCTATCACGATGACGTAGCTGCGACGCGTTTGCGCCTTGATCCGCCAGGAACCGCATTTCTTTCAACGCGCGAGACAGCATCCCTCCCTTTACTCTCCTATAGCACCATCTTCGAATCTTGATACTACCAGACTCTCGATATACTCCACCGGACATCCGACCTCGACCAACACCTTAGCAATCACACAATGGATGTATGTAAAGCTGCAAGCGCATGTATGACAACGAGGAGAGACTGACGAGTCTGCACAGGTCTTCTACTTTTACAGCTACGGCACTGCCGCTTGGTGTGGTATGTGTATCAACTTGCATTATATCACACACACCTAACGAAGAAACAGCCATGCAAGCCGCACCGCTCATCACCTCTCCAACCATGATCGTCGCTCTGCTCTCCCCCGAGGTGCGCGAGGCAACGAGTACGTACCCTGCATGCGAGCACCTCAATGACACCACTAACATGTTCTCCAGCTCTCGAGGTCTACTTCTCCCGAACCCTCGGCTTCACCCTCCTCTCCGTCGGCGCATTGACAGTCCTGCTCACCGGCTCTGTGCCGCTGAGTAGTAGATTGACCGAAGGTACATCTCCCTCCCTACCCCTCTATCTAACCTCTAAACAATTCCACATACTTACTCGCATCCCCAGGCGCCACAACCTCCAACACCGACCCCAAAGCCCCCTACGCGCTCCCCACGCTTACCATCACGGCCATTTGGCACGCCGCCTTTGCCTTCTACTGCTACGCCATGTGGACCGAGACGGGCGTGTTCAGCTTTAGCCTGGGGACGCTGGGCAGCACGTTTTTGTCCGCGGTGGCCATGTGGTGTATTTTGTTTGCGAGCAGTAATGGGCGGATTAGCAGGAAGACGGGCGCGGATAAGAGGACGAGTGGGTTTCCGTTCAAGAATGCGGAGGCGGATAAGAGGAAGGGGAAATAAGTGACTTGAGAGAGGGGAATGTGGCACGGCATCGAATATCAGATGTGCGATGCTAGTATAGGGCGCATGAAGGAGTCACGCATGGAGTCTTGCAAGTAAAGGAAGAAGCATAGAGTCGGAATAACCTTGTATGAATAGCAATGCCGAGACGAAGTGAAATGAATTGGTATCTTTGACCTGTTCTACAAACTCCTGACCCATAACACATGCGTGCGACTTGAGCCGATTAGTCCTCCCTGGAGTCGCCCGAAAATCACGCGCTCCATCCTCCTAAGATGCAGGAACCGCAGCGAGTCCATCGTCGCGCCGTATATCTGCCGGCGGCTGCCTCGCCTCAACATGCATCTCCTCTCCTTGCTGCTCCGGCTGCCTCGTCTCGCGCCACCACGGAATCTTGCCTGCCTTGGGCTGTATAGGCAGCGCTCGCGCAGGCGCCACATCGTGCTCGATAGCGTCCATGCCCTCTACGTCCTCTTGCCCCCCTCGGTCCACGCGTTGCCGTCGGTCGTTGGTCGTCTGTGCCTCCATGACGTTCTCGACCAGCAGTTCCTTGGCCTCCCACTCTTCTTTGCGCTGCTTCTCGAGCATGTCGGCCTCGGCGCGCAGTTGCTCGCTCTCTTGCTGTGCCCACTGTAGCTGGCGGCGGAGAAGTTTGAAGAGATCGGGGGCAGGGAGTGCGAGCTCGCGGTCGGTGAAGGTGATGTCGGCTGGGAACTGCACCATGGTCGGCGCGCCTGGGCTCGCGAGATCTTGCAGGTAGATGACGTTGTTGTGCGCATAGTCAACGTCGGAGGCAGGCGGGATGGCCGCGCTGTTTGCGGGTGGATGTGAATGCGATGCGGGCGATGCAGGCGTCGAGTCCTTCTCCAGCTTCTTGTCGTTGGCGTTGAGGATGAGTCGGATGCGCTGCTTGTTGTTGGACGGGTTGGACGAATGGTGTTTGGGCACGGGGTCAGAGGGACGGAGGGCTTCGGTCTCGTGGACGGTGCGCATGTGCTTGGCCAGCGCGTCCGAGCGGGTGAAGGAGCGGTCGCATTCTGTCAAACTTCATCAGCCTTCGTCCCAGGCGGAGGAGTAGTATGGGGAAGTATTTACCGGGCAACGTGCAGTAGAAAGGCTTTTCGCGCGTGTGGCTCCGCATGTGCGCTCTCAATGCATAGCCACTCGCATGCGGAATCCCTTTCCGCGTGCAGTCGCTCCACTCGCAGCTGTACTTCTTCTGGCGCGTCCCAATGTGGTCGTCGTGAAGATGCTCGACCAGCTTGTCCATGTTCTCCAGATCACCAACCGGACAGCCCTCCCACTTGCACACTGTCACTTGGTCCTGGCCAAACTCGTCGAGGTCCTGCGACATGCCTGGGTGGTGGTTTGGCGACGCCGGCACCGAGCCATCCGTGTCTGGCGAAACATAGCCTTCTTCTTCCTCGGGCAGAGGAACAGCGATTTGTGCTGGCGGTGACGAGGGCGCGCGGTTGTTCAGGCGCAGGCGCTTGCTGGGGCGGTGGTCGTGGTCGGGGGTGGGCTCCATGCTGCGCGGTCGGCCGCCTTTGATGTCCTCGGGGAAGTCGTCGGAGGCGTAGTCTGAGAGATCTGAGGCCGGTGAGTCCATGATGGCGGGTTTTTGAGCTAATCTCCGATGCGTGTGGTGAATGGCACAGTGAAAGCGGACGTGAAGTTGGCTGAGCTATGGCCATGACATGGCGCGCTGGACGTGGTCGCGAGCTGCCGACTTTAGCGGGAACGCGCATTTTCCATTTCTTTGGACTCGATATTCGCACTTTCTTACAACACTGCAACAATTGTCCAACACGCCGCTCTACCCTATCAATGAATCCTTACTGGAACATGTGATGCTTGCGAACTGCTCTGCCGCTGGTTATGTGTGCGAGCTCAAGCATTACGCCTGCAATTGCACTTCAAGCTCTGTGCTCGCCGTTCTACTGATAGACTGTAAGTGAGAAATACTTCTCTCCCTTCCCCATTCTCGTGATGATTTTACAGGTTCTGCAATTCATAGGGTCTCGCTTCACGGCTTGATCGCATGCAGATTAGCCTATACACTACTAGAAACTGACTGTCTATTATTTTTGCTCATATCGCATCAACCTAGAAGCATGTTCTCACGCTGACATTGCCTCTCTTGCAGGACCACTTTTTCTCATGCAAACAGTACCTTCTCTGATCCTGCAGGATACCTCCCACCCTTGACGTCGAACTTTTCCAGAATCTGCTGCAGTGCCTTGAAGTCGCTCTCGCTCAATGTCGCCGGCTTCGAGTTCTCCACCACCCTGTCCGCCGTAGACGCACCAGGAATGGGGATCAGTGTGGGCATACCCGGCTTGTTGCTCTGATACAGCACCCAGCCATTAGCGATCTGTGCTGGCGTCACGCCTTTCTGCTTTGCGAGATCTATAACCGCATCCGCAAGCTTGATGTTCTCATCGAAGACATCAGGCTGGAAGCGCGGGAAGTGCCTCAGCAGCGAATCATGCTCGAGGTCATCGAACTTCCTATACTTGCCATTCTGCCACACATCAGCACAATCCAACCACCGTCGTAGATGTCACTCACCAAGAACCCCCTCCCCATAGGCGAATAAGCAATAATAGGTATTCCCAACTCCGCACACGTCGCCGCAACCCCATTCTCCAATATCTCAGTCGCATACAGCGAGAACTCCACCTCGACCGCCGCAATCGGATGCACAGCATGTGCCTTCCTTATGCTCGCCGACCCCACCTCACTCAAGCTTATGCCCCCAAGTTTCCCCGCCTTGACATACTCCGCCATATAGCCCACCGTCTCCTCAATCGGGACGTCGAGATCGACGCGCGCGAACTCAAAGAGGTCAAGGAACTTCTTCCCGTCGAGGACCTCGAGGCAATTATCAATCGTCTTCTGTACTCCCGCTTTCGTGCCGTCCATTTTGCCCGTGCTGGTGTCGAGCCCGCCTTTGATGGAGATGACGACTTTGTCTGCGTCTTCGGGATACTTGGTAAAGTACGCGTTGAGCAGATGCAGCGAGTTGTGCGCTGGTGTGCCGTAGAATTGGCCGCCGTTCCAGTTGGTGCAGCCCGAGGAGAGGGCGGCGCGCATGGCTTCGAAGCTTTGCGATTGCGACGGAGGCGTCTCGCGCCATGTGAGGCCTGGGGTGGTGGTGTTAGTGGTGTGGAGATGGGTGGAAGGTAAGTGGGAGAAAGGTACCCATGAGGCCGAAGCCTACTTTGCCGACTTCTTTTCCTGCAACTTTAGGCATGTTTGCTGCGAAGTTCTAAATGTTCGTGAGGGTTGATGAATGTATACACAAGTAGATCTCTCGCTTGGCGGGGTAGTAGACTAGGTCAATACTTCAGTAAATACAACTTTAAAGCTAGAATAATCTCAATTTGCTTTGATGCCCCCTCAAACTCAACTCCCCCATCCCCTTTATATCCCCTCCACGGACCAATTCCCCCGTCTCTGACGCACTCCATTCTCCATAGTGTACATTGATTTGACACGCCGCAGGCGTTATGTCGGGGCGTAACGTTCTAAAATCCGCATCCTGAGCTTTGGCCAATCGGAGAGTGGCCACGAACGGGCCGATGGATTTAAGGCGGCTTAGGTAAGTGCTTGCGTGCAGGAGGTATGCGCTTGGTCATTGCTGGTGAGACTCGACTCGGTGCTCGGTTGGAAGATTTCCATGCGGGGGTTGGTCGGAGGCTGTGAGTGTTGAGAATAGGTGGGATGGGGTTGGCTTTGTGGTGCAATGCTGTGTGGGAGGATATGACAAGGGCTTGGGAGTTTTACCACCCTTGTGTATGTTCTACATCGGTGCTATACAAGCTGCACGGCGCATCTTGGCTGCGCGCTATCTCCCAATAAACGTCAAGCGTGGCTCTTTGAGATCGGACATCATGTTCGCATCCGCATGTCCTTGCGATGGCATCGCCGGACATGAGTAAATCTCAACGGCCGAGTTTGGGATCGAGAAACTACTGACCTTTCCTCCCTCCCGATCGCTCCACCGAATTCAAATCCCTCAACACAGCTTTGACGGGCCACACGAATCCCTCTTCCACTCGATCCGTCTTGCCTTCCTCGACGGTGACGAGGTACTCGACAAGAGTCATCCCCACGTACGCACCAATGCCCGTGAAGATGTGCCACCAGCCATGGAGCTCGAAGAAGAAGCCCCAGGGCAGACCGATCGAGTGTTTGAAAGCCGTGACGTATTTACACAGATGAAAGTCGATGGACCAGAGGAAGTAGCCGAAGAGTCCAGATGCTGTGGTATTGTCAGCATTGATTACCACGAGCGTGAAAAGTGTGCAACATACAGACGCCAAACGTCGCCAAATTCCCTAACCTCTTCTTCCCTTCCTCGCTCTTGATCTGCCGCTTAATCAACTCCCTCGCCTTCCTCGACACGAGATACACGTAGATTGCAAACACGATTTCGTGCACGTAGATCTCATCGGCCCACACGTGATACACAGACACGGGAATCAGCGTGCCGAGAATGTAAACAGTGTACTTGACCCGCTGGGCCTGCGAAGCTTCAAAGCAGAGAAGCTGGTGCAAGAGCGTCCCGACTGCAAGGAACATGGATAAGTCGTCGCCCATTTGCGAGTGGTACTTTAGGGTCGCGTGAAACCAGGCGGAGAGGACGCCGACGCCGATAAGACCCCAGTAGGGGAAAGCGAGGGTGGAAATGAGGCCGCCGTCTTTGTGGGGGCGAACGCGTCGTAGGCCATGAATACCGTAGATGACTGATTTGATGCAATTCAGTATGTTGATGTGAGGCATCTTCAGGTGAGTGCATACCGTATATGAGGTTGGTGAATGTATTCATGAACTCGCCGATATATTTGGTGATGATGAAATCCTAGAATCTTGAGCAAATGCGTTGAGTCGACTTCGTGTGGTATTTCCCACCTCTTCACAAAAGCTGCTCCGAATTAGTCTTGCTCGTGGCCACGTACGCAGGCGCAAATACCGCAGCCGTCCAGACTCACTTGTGGTTTGATGTTGTTGGCCCCCACGCTCCTACTCCAGGGGCTGTGGGATATGGCCAGCGCAATTGCATTGTCCTTGGGTGCTTCAAAGGTCGAAAAAAGAGTGTCGTGGTAATCGTGCTTGAGGCTGGAAACATGTGAAGTGGTATTTGGCAAGCGTGAAGCTATGGCCGTTTGAGCCGCACGTGGCACGCTAGGAAGGATTCATGTTGCGATGGCAGGAGCGGCATCGCGGCACATGGAGGGCGCTCCGCTGCATTTCAGCTCAATTCTACGATATCCTTATTATCGGTAGACAATAAAATAGAGCTGTGATTCTTGTTACGCTGATGTAGAGTATGCAGAGAAAAACGATTTTACATGCGTCGGATCATGAGAGAATCTGCGACGGCTCCACGACCACATATCTCAATGGACTACTCGCATGTAGCAATGGTCAGAAGAAGAGTTCAATGCCCTACAATGAGCTTCCAAGCATGAGAAAAGTGCAAAAAAGGGGTCTTGCCGCGACTCGAACGCGGGGCCTCTCGCAAGCTGTGCTTGGGTTTACCCTAAGCGAGCTGTTCATTGTTAGTTATTTGTTCTCCAAGTTGAGATACCACGGTTTCTACTCACAATCATACCACTAGACCACAAGACCAGTGAGCTTTTAATGCTTTAGATGTTGTTTTGGAAAACTAGCTGTAATATATCCTTGAATGTTGAGACATCCCTTAATGTGAGGAGTCAGAGGTCGAAAAGAGTTAGCTCAGCCCGAAGAACACTAATGTTGGAAGACGGAGCAAGCGGGACGACTACGGCTAACAAAGCTGATCGGCTCAAGCAGCATTGTAGGGTTGCCACGTAAATACTAGTATGCTCCAATGAAGGAATTGTGAAAATCGATGGTGTACGAGCACAAGAACACACTGTCACGGAGCCCTTGTACCTTCTTTGCACCTCTCATCTGATCGCAAGAGGGCGGCCAACAGTCATGACGCAAAGACTTTTGCCAGATCACTCGACAGTCCAATACAACATGCGCTCTTCAAGCTCTTCAAGCTCTCCAAGAAGATCCCGTATGGCTTCAGACTTCCGATGTACCCAAGGTTCATGTGCCTGTCGCAAGTTGTCCGAACCCCTTGGCTAAGCGGCACACGATCGGAATGCATGTGGTCATCGAGATTTTCGGTCGGAGCCATCACCGAAAACATCTCGTGGTTCTCCACACATGACGTCAACCTTGATGCTTGAAACAGGTCGATTTTCTCGATATTGCTGCTGTTACAATGCTCTTCGAATGTCTTGGAACTGAAAATAATGATTCTCAAACGTGTAAAAACTTACATGTGTCGAGCTTGCGATTTGCTTTAATTCATCTCGAAGACGTCATGCATGAGGCTCTGCCGAATCGACGTGTGCAGTTCCACGTGCACAGTACACAGTAATGCACGTACCGCGGAGACCTGATCATTCTGAGGTCACACCTTATGATCAATGCACAATATCAACAAATCAGACAATGAAGCGATCGTAGACGTTGGTTTAGGGTCTTGGGGCAGGCGCCACACAGGTCGCCAAACACGGAAGACGAGGTACTCCACAATCCTTCGCTATGACGAACTCCACCACAAACCCTAGTAACTTGTTTTCTCCACCAATCGGTATCTGGGGTAGCAGGACCTGCTTGCTGGAGTTCGGCAGACTGACACGGGCTATTGACAGCTAGTTGTAATGGTGCGTCGTATTTAGCCAGGCCAATGTTCCAAGGACTGGGAAGCGGAGTGGTGTCACCAGTAAGGATAGATATAAGTCTTCGCACCAACGTCCATCAATAACCGAGCAGTTCCCTGGGACATTATAAACCACGATCGCCCTGGTTTGCTGCTACTCGACGCCCAGTCGCATACATTTCGCACCAGATCTGGAGCGTCGAGAGCTCCCGACCGTCACGATGTTCGAAAAGTTCCCAAAGATCTACAATGTCTATTTTCTGGCAATCGTTGCGACGACGGGTGGGATGTTGTTCGGTTTTGACATCTCATCTATGAGCGCAATCATCGCAACGCCCCAATACATGTACATATATCTGCAAGTCTAATGTCGACACGCGCTGACAACATCCAGTAACTACTTCGATAACCCTTCTGGAGTCCTCCAGGGTGGCATCGGTTCCGCACTCGCTGGTGGTTCCATCATTGGATCCTTAATGGCAGGAACAATTTCCGATAAATTTGGACGTCGAGATGCTCTCCTATTTTCTTGCATCTTCTGGTTGATCGGCACTTCGCTTCAGGTCGCCTGTAATGGTGTACCTATGTTGATTGTTGGTCGTCTCTTCAACGGCATCACTGTGGGCATTTCCTCTTCCCAAGTCCCCGTGTATCTTGCAGAGATCTCGAAACATTCGCAACGTGGCGCTATCATTATTATTCAACAACTGGCGATTGAATGGGGGATCTTGATCATGTAAGGTCCAGTCTCATGATATCCAAAATCCTAATTAACATATTTAGGTACTTCATTGGTTATGGCTGCTCTTTTATCGGCAACGACAACTCGACTGCCTCGTTCCGAACTGCGTGGGGCATCCAATTCGTTCCCTGCGTCTTGTTCATGATCGGACTTCCATTCCTGCCGGAAAGTCCTAGGTGGTTGGCCAAGGTTGACCGCAATGAGGAAGCTCTCCATATTCTCGCCAACATCCAATCAGGCGGCAATCTTGAGGACCCATACGTTATGGCCGAATACGAGGAGATCATAACCGTCCTCAGGGCAGAACGCCAGGCACCAAAAGCCTGGAGGAAATTTGTGTACAACGGCATGTGGAAGCGCACTCTCGCTGGCTTCTCCGTCCAGGCCTGGCAACAGCTGAGGTTCGTTCGCAGTTTCTCGATGAGAATTGAAATTAATTCGAATGTATCGCTAACCTCACATTTGTAGCGGAGCAAACATCATGACCTACTACGTAGTTTATATCTTCTGTTAGTTCCGTGCAAGCTTCAGATTTCACTACTCCGCTAACGACTTCACAGACATGGCGAACCTCGATACTTCGATCAACCTGATCGCATCCGGAGTCCAATACGCGCTTTTCATCATTTTCTCCTCCATCATGTTCTTCTTCGTAGACAAGATTGGTCGACGAACGCTATTGGTGTGGGGAGCAATCTCTATGGCCTTTTGCCACTTTGTCGTGGGAGGTATTTTGGGCGCTCACTACACTTATGTGCCTGGTAAGCTTTACTCTATCTCGAAACCAGGATGGTGATACTGATGACTGTACCAGAGGGTGTCGAGGGTAATGCCAACGTTACCATGCGTGTTACTGGTTCCTATGCCTACACTGTTATCGCCTTTTCGTACCTTCTCATTATCTGCTACGCGCTCACTCTGGCTCCTATTTGCTGGGTGTACGCTGCTGAAGTGTGGTCTCTCGAGACTCGCGCGAACGGCATGGGTATTGCGGCTACCGGCAGTAAGTGCATTGTAGCCCAATTCTTGTTCCAAGCACTGATCCGCGTTAGATTGGCTCTTTAACTTCGCAATCGGGTTTTTTATTCCCCCAGCATTTCTTAATATCCGATGGAGAACCTTCATCCTATTTGGTGCCCTTTGTCTTGGAGCTGCCATTCAATTTTACTTCACCTTCCCTGAAACATGCGGCAAGACTCTCGAGGAGATTGAGGTGCTATTCAGCCCTCAAGGACCGCATGCATGGAAGACAAAGAAGGGCGACACCCGCCTACACGATGAGATGAACGCTGTTTCAAAGGGTCATGTTGCGGATGGAGCAGGCGCTGCTGCACGTGAAGATATCGAGAAGGTCATCAAGCACGACAAAGGAGAGCACCGTGAGCACAAGCCCACGGAGGAGGTTTGATTGATTGGAGTCGGATGTAGAGCTGGGATGCAAGTGCAACGATAGCTATCCAGTGGCTTAGGTAAATTATTCGACGGTAGTCGTAGACCAATACAGATACCCTGATTACCTTCAATAGGACGATATTTACAGACAATGGCCGAACCTCACTCACCTAGTCAAGTTCTACAGCACTAGTCTACGGACAGACTCAGACAGAAACTTGTTTGGTATGTCTTGTTCGTCTGACCTGTCCGCATGCGTGATATACTTCACATCCACACCATTGTGACCTGTCTCTCTAGAAGGTTGCGCCAGATGACAGGCTGTGCTAGCCCATGTATGGTGCTATAACCTCATCGTGTCCATCGCTTTCCTCGTCAGTCGTATACCATCCTTCCCCGCCATCATCACTCTCGTACTCATTTGGCCAATCGCTGTCCTCATCCTGCTCTTTGACGTCTGATTATATGAGCACACCAAGCCTCTGTCTAGGGCATTTCAATATATTTCAGCTCATATTCCCCGATATTGGGTTGGCCACGAACCTCAGCACTTCACTGTACCTGCCTGTGCTTATAAGGCTGACAGCAGTCCCTAGTGTCTGGTGTCATATCATGCAGCGTGGGATAGACAGTCTAGGGATTTGAAAGATAGAAAGAAAGGAACGAAAATACGGGACGACTTCAAACTCGATGCACTCACATTGAATTATTGTATCGCTACAACCCAGCCTCATCTTGCTTAAAGATACAACTATACCCCCAGTTAGACCTTAAATTCTTAAAACCCGCCAGAGGCATCGTAGGTGCGTCCTCTCCACTCCCAGCAATGCTCCCAAACCACACAATAGCCTTTCCTGGGTGCTTATACATTTTTTTAAGTTATGTTCTTCTTTGTTGTGTTTTTGTTCCTCTCCTTCTGATGACTCTTCGTATTAGGTCGAATCGATGAGTCTGATGTGACCGAATTCCCCCTTAGCCGCCGTCACCTTGTGCATGAGGCTATTTTCCCTATACGATATCCAAGATCCTTCTTTGACTCGGTGCCGGGCTTGCTTCGGCGCTCTCCAATGATGTCACGCGCGATGGAGCCGCTGAGGCGATGAATGCTAACGATGTGAGCCACATATAGAGCGGTTCTAAGAGACTAGCTTATAGTGCTTACTGTAAGGCTCATCAGTCACAACGATGCTCTCTACACGCATCGAAGTCGTCGTAATCCAGCGTGTAAGTCGGTAGCTTGGTAAATGACGCTCGCCATGTTCTTGAGAAGCACTTTGTGGTGACGGAATATCGCTGACAGTGGTAGAGGCATATGATGGTCTGCGGCAAAATTTCCAAATCACGAGCAGCGACGGAGGAATGGTAAAAAGTAATGCTACGAGTGCAATGGTTGATTCTGGTGAAAAAGACATCGCAACACTCAAGTAATGTTCGAAAAGTCACTCAAAAGTGCGTTAGCGACGGGTTTGATCTTTGACACTATATACCTATCTCGGGTTCAGATTCTGGTATTCTCTGCGACCTGCGTCTCGATATCTCGTGTTTTGCAAGGTTATGGCGCCTCCAAAATTCTGGCCTCAACTCTAGTCAGGCAAAGAAGGGATGTGCGTGCACAACTTCATGTAGTCCAGCGCACGGTTTGCTTAAGGGGTTCATAGGTGTCGCACCACCAACCTCCCATCTTTATTGGTAGGCCTTCCTGCAGCCTGCTCAATGTCGATGCTACCCCTGCCAGATTTTGGCAAGCACAAGGAATCCGCATGGGGCTAAGACCGTCTCTCGAGGACAGGAAGAGGAATATTGGGCGTATATAGAGTAGCGCCATGCAGATTATCGTTCGATGGCGGATGGATTGGTGGCGGCGGTTCTGCGAGCGGCGTGCTGGCTGCAGCCAGATTTTGGCAACTTGGATCTAGGCTGACATCGCTTGCTGCGCCGTACCCATGGGTTGACAACCTTGCAACTTGGCCATCATTTGCTTTGAGGCGCCCAACGGCTGCATTCAAGGTGTCGTTGGTCAATGGGAGTCGAGAAGGCTGACCGATCCTCCAGTCCTTGACACAGATTTTGGTAGCAGTCGAACAGCGGTCAAGACCGTGAAACGCAGGTTGCGTAGCGGCCAGAGTACTTTTTTGTTACTGAGGTAGTATAAGATTCATGCTTCTCATGTTCAAGGTGAAACGTCCCCCATCTTACTTCACAATACTTCCGCTCTTCACATACTTTTTCAGTTTATCTACCATGTCAATCCTACCCGAATCCGACTGGACTCGCAACAAGGAGCTCATCAGACAACTCTACTGCGTTGAGCAGAAAGAGCTCGAATGTGTACAGGAGGAGATGAAGCACTACCATGGGTTCAACACTACGTATGCCATCATTAGTTCACATTGGTTTAGAATCTGACCATTACAAAAGCAAATCTCAATATGAAAAGTACTTCAAGCGGTGGAAGTTTCGCAAAAGTCTGACGAAGGAAGAGTGGACCCCAGTCAGACATAAGGTACTCGCGAGGAAACGAGAAGGCAAAGAGAGTGATCTGTATCTTGAAGGTATGCTCATGCTCACAAAGAAGGTCAAGCGTGGCATCGGCCGCTATCAACAGACTCGCTACGAGACGGGTCTTACAAGCTATGATTATGGTAAGCTTGTAGTAAATTACTCTAGACCGCGAGCTCACATTGCGTGTTCTAAAGCTAGTGAGCTTCAAACACCTGATGGTGTAGTCATTGCCACACCGATATCGATTGGGAGCAATTCGAACCTCTTCGGAGATCTGCTCATTTCGCGATACTTTGCATCACTTCTATATCAAGGTAGGTCGTATGCGGCAGGTCTACTTGCATCAGCAGAAGCCTTATCCGATGACCCTCTTCGCCGCTGGTGAACATATCAACGAACTGGGTACTGACCGCTTGCTAGCCAGCCGAAGGGTCGTAACACTGTCTACCCAGCATCCAATTCTATCGCCACCGCTGTTATCTCGATGCATCTCATTGACACGCCAAAACTTCTTACATTGCCACATTGGCCGCCGAAAGCAAATTCTACAGGTCGTCCAAGATTTGCTACTGAAACAAGGACCCCTGAAGGAAGACACGACACGGCGGGAGGTCTCCACGGAGGTGTTGAATTATTACTGACACTATCCGAGAATACTGAGGTTTTCAAGGCCCTGCAGTCCATGATTTTCCTTGCTTCTAACCATTTCCTGGACTCTGCAGATCTTAGCATTCGTCGGAATATCACAAACTGGCTTGGAGATGGCAAGAACGCCCCCCTTCTACATCGAATACTCTATGTTGGAGGACCTGCTGCTGAGTCCACCTTGGAAACACTGTATTCCTACGCTCTACAGGGGCAAAGCACAGATACCATCAAGATATTCATCGACTTAGGCTGCGTCCCTAACTTCAGCTACATCGATCGCCTGAATTCTTACATATCCGATGCCACTACAGCTCTGGGATCAGCTTGTGCGGGGCGAAACCTCGAGCTTGTGTGTCTCTTGCTTGCAGCTGGTGCTGATCCAAATAAGCTGAGCAATTACACGGCCTATGACGAGCTCGCCTGTCCAATGGTGATCTCCATTATGGCTGACGCTCGAAAACACTTCGCTGCACCGGAAGGAGATGAAGATGAGTCGACTTTGCAATTAGTCGAGGGTTTGGTGCGAAGCGGAGCTCTGGTCAGCGGTCCTTCAATCTCGTGTCACGTCCCACTCGCTGAGGCAGTTCGATGCGGCGACGAAAGCGTGGTACGCTTCCTCCTCGACAACGGGGCCGATGTAAACTTGATCGACAGCTTCGAAGAACTTCCTTTAGGTATCGCAATTGAAGAGTTCGAGAACGAACCCACCTTTGCAACGAGCAAAAGTCTGTCCATTGTTCGACTCCTTCTCCGCGCGGGTGCAGATCCCAATGGTGTTTCCAAACACTTCCAGTACAGTGAGCAAATCGAGGATGAGAGATGTATTGTTTCGTTCGACAATGCAGCGTCGACTGGCTGTTTGCCATAGTTGGAATTACTTCATGCAGCAGGTGCACGCCCTGGTTACCTTGCGTTGACTAACGCCATCCATGGAAGAAACGAGGATGTCGTTAAATATACGCTTCATACTATCACAACGTATAATGACTATCAAGCAAAGAGTTCTGCCTTGGTTCAAGCGGTCAAATCAGCAAATAGTGGAATGTTCCGCGCCCTGTTCGATCCCAGCACCAGTCAGTATGACAGTCATACTCTGAGCCTGGCAATTCGAGAGGATATTCTTTGGAAAAATCACGAAACTGTTCAGCAGCTTCTACTTGCAGGTCGATGCGACATTCATTTCGCCGATAAACTGGAGCCAGCAGCTATAGCTGCGATATCGTCTGGAGATCTTGAGATCCTTGACCTCGTGCTCGATGCAGGAGTCAAGGTAAGCTCAAACCTACTTGTTCAAGCTATCGAACGCAGTCAAGAGCCCATTATCAGAAGACTTATAAGCTTGCGGACACTTCAACCTCTCGCGAAAAGTGCAGATGAGAGCGAGTATGAGGATGAGAGTATCGTATCGCGCACGAAATGTGGATTTGGTGCACATATAGGGGCATCTTGTTCCAAAGAACCTCAATTGCTAGTTGCGGCAGCATGATTTGGGAATCGCGAAATCGTCAAACACCTTCTGGAACAAGGAGAACGCATCCATGATACCCTCCCTCTTCTATGTGCTGTTCGGAAAAGAAATCCAGAGATGGTCGCTATGCTTCTGGAAGCTGGAAGCCCAATCAACGACAGTGCGTGCGATGGAACGACTGTTATGACTCCGCTTCAAGCAGCAATTCAGACGAAACAATCTTCGTTGGTTCGGATATTACTCGATAGCGGCGCCGACCTAGAGGTCAGTTCGCTCTGCTTCAGGGAGCATCTCATGCAAAAATATTACGACGACACATAGTTCTTTGAAATTGAACCGCCGCTGCACCTCGCTGTCAAGCAGGATGATCCCGAGATAGCCATGATGCTTCTCCAGGCTGGAGCTGACATTAACAATCCTGGAGCAAAATTCTGGGGTTGCTCTGCCTTGACTCTGGCTATTCGTGGGACTAATCAGCAAATGTTCGATTTGGTCGTTGCCCAAGGCGCAGATATGCTTGAATCAACAGCTGTCGTAGAAGCAGTAAAAGACGGGAATCTTCCACTAGTGAGGATGTTGACATCTCGCTCACGAGATGACCACATGCAAAGAGGAACCTTTGGCTACGAGGCTTTAAGCAGAGCAGTCTGGCAAGGGTCGGCCGATATGGCGAAGCTACTTCTTTCGAATGGCATGAATCCTAATCAGAGATCGCATACTACAACAGCACTCGGTACCGCAATTACCCGACACTGGGAATCATCAACAGAGATTGTAGAATTACTCTTACAAGCGGGAGCAGACCCAAATGGCCCAATTGAACCGTCTGGCCGTAAGGGTGGCACAAGGACAGCGCTTGTCGCAGCAGCAGGTCTTGGAGACGTCTTTCTTGTCACTCTACTCATGGAATATGGCGCTGATCCAAATGCACGTCCTGCGGGAGTGATCTCGAGATCACCACTACAGGCAGCTTGCGAGGCAGGAAAATTGGCAGTTGTGCAGTTGCTCTTGGACCACTATGCAGATGTCAACACGTCGCCTGCATGGCATAACGGAGGTACCGCCGTCCAGTTTGCCGCTATGAATGGGAACGCTGATATTGTTCGTATGCTCTTGAATTGTGGTGCAGATCTCGATGCGCCAGCGGCTACAGTCAACGGTCGGACTGCGCTGGAAGGCGCCGCAGAGAATGGCCGCCTTGATACCGTCAAATTGCTCCTAGACGCTGGTGTCGGAATCCACGGCCCCTACGAAGGGCAGTATAATCGGGCTATAAAGTTCGCAAGGAAGAACGAATATCTGCCTGTTGTCCGTGAGCTCGTAGCAATGGTGGAAACCTCAATATGATTGACAGCCGTTAAGTCGTCTTGATATTAGAGACGATGTTGATTAGGAGGTGGGCTATCATGCAGGTCCTTCAGGTAGACTATAGTAGTTCCGATCTCGGCAAGAGAAGTATTAATGGGGTTCGTAAATTGGCTTGTGTTTGACAGCGTGGACTATCGCCAGTTGCGGTGAACGAAATGATGAAGGCTGAAGGATCGTTCAGATTCTTGAAAAGACAGATGGCTATGGGTACCTTCGTTCTGCACTACCCTATTGATGAGCAGACTAGATTAAACCTTAGGGTGCTGTCCCGAAATCGGACAACTTCCCAGTAAAATGGTGAGTAGTGTGAACAAGAACGGTAAGGCTGAGAAAGCAGCTTTACAGGACATGCTTGCTGTCTCGGATGCATATTGGATTTTGCGGCATCAACCTCTACTTTTGTAGGGCATTATGATTGGATTGACGTTGTTGATGCAACAGGTATTGATCCGGAAGAATCCAATGTTGTCTTTCGCGGCCCTCTGTGAACGAAGACTGGAGATTTCTATAACACACTTTGTGTTGCCCTATGCCTTCTGCAAACCTCTTCCAATACCACATTCGAGGCTAGAGATATTGACAGCACACTTGAAAGTACGAGGACATCAAGGGGAGGATCACTTCTTCAAAACCAATGCAGCATTGTATACCCTTCACATCAACAAAACCATATAAATCTCCCGCATCCACTCACTCAAGCCCCCAAGTCTCTCCAACCCCCAATATCGCCATGTGCCACTACATAACCAACCGCTTCAAAATCTGCCACGCTGTCCTCTCCTCCTCACCCATCAATTGCGACAAAGGGCTTACAGTCCTTGGTCCTGATGGCCTAACGGTCGAGTGCGACGTCGAGAGTCGCGAAGTGGTAGAAGAGGACGAGGAATGCCAGAGCTGCGTTGATGAGAGGAAAGATTCGAGTGCTGATCAGCGCGTGTGGGCGAGGTCGAGGTGGTGGATGAGATAGAGTTCATATAAAGCGGGGTCGGTAGATAAGATAGTATTAATATAATAGAAGGAGATGGTATTTTATGCTATTTAAATGCTCAAATATTATGTGTCTACTGATCCCTACTGTACATACATGCAAAACAACCCCACTCAAAGCTTAATTGGGTACTTCTCTCTAATCACCTTACCATATCTAAACAGCATCAATGGCACAGGGATAAATGCAATAGCCAAGAACCCCAACATGCTGTTCCCCCAACCAAGCCCTAGCGACTCATACATCTTCGGTCCAGCGAGCGGGAGCATAGCGCCGAAGAGACAGCGCAGTGCAGTCATGCCTGCGATGGCGGATGCGGCGAATTGCGGGAAGCAGTCGATCATGTAGGTTTGGAGGGGTGCGAAGATGCCCATGAGGCCGAAGCCGAAGGGGACGAGGGAGATGATGGGAACACTAGGCGGAAGTCAGTACATGATTTGTTGAACAATACTGGGGGGAAACTTACATCCAATGCACCTTATTGTACGTAGTCCAACCGTACCAGAAAAATGAGATGGGGATCAAAGAGCCGAAGAAGACACATAGTGGTAGACGCATCTCAGGCTCGTAGACACCCTTGTTCTTCTTCGCTAAACGCACGATTGTTGCGTCTGATGTCTTCGCGACGAAGCCGATCCCGATGAAGTTTCCAATACCGATACCGAGATAAGCGAGGCCTGTCATCTCTGGTGCCCAGCCGTATGTCTGGATGAAGACAGGGGTGATGGTTGTGAAGAGGAGGAAGAGCAGGCCGAATAGGAAGGACATGTAAAGGGAGCACAGCAGCACAATCGGAGACTTGGTGAGCATCTTGAGAGGTCGAGTGATACCATGCTGCAGGATCTGAGTCGGAGTCCTTGCGGGAATGTCCTTGTCGTATGTCATGATATTCTGGAGTTCCGGGCGACTGAGCTCTTTTCGGAGCTTCTTGGTCTTTTGCTCGAGGAGGAAGGAGTGGTAGGTTTCGGTGTTGAAGATGATGAGTCCGGTCGTGAGCAGGACTGCAACAATCAAAACTACCCACATGTCCCATCTCCAACCAGCTCTTTGGGCAATGAACCCTCCGCAGATGGGACCTTACACTAGGTCAGTATGATCTAAGATACGCAGACATCATATCGCCTGGTGCGCAACGAGGGGCACTTACCAAGAATTGGTCCAAACAAAATACCCATGGAGTACAACGCGACTGCTCGTCCGCGCTCAGCTGGCACGAACATATCGGCAATGACTCCCGTGCCTATCGTCAAACAAGCCGACCCACCGAATCCGGCTAGGAAGCGCATGACAATAAACCCCTCCAGATTCGGAGCGAGCGCACATCCCAACGTGAACGCGCAAAAGAACACATTCGAGGCATTGAGGATGACGCACCGCCCATAGATCTCAGAGAGTGGGCTCAGGAACAAAGGTCCAACAGCAAAGCCCAAAACGTAAATGCTGACCGCAAAGGACCCTAGGAGTTGCGATGTGTTGTGGAAATCGGCGCTGATGAAGGGAACTCCAGGAGCGACGATGGATGATGCTAACGGACTCAAGAAAGTAATGGCAGCAACCATGGCAAGGATGAGCAATTTGCGGCGCTGGGGAAAGTTCCTTGGATTGCGTGGGTCATCTTGTGCGTCCCATCCGACGAGATTACTGTCGAGATCGCTTAAAGGGTACTTTTCTGGTGGTAATTGGTCTTTCTTTGTGCTTTTTCTTGATAGGTGCTTCTCCAGATCCGTACCGATCTCATTCTCTTCATCTTGCGGTGCCTAAACGCCGTCAATACTGCGAAGTGGTCAAATGTTGTGTAGATTTTACCTTGCCTGCCGCAATCTCCTCCTCTTCCAGCTCAGGCTTAGCCTCTTCGCCCTTTTCTAGATCTGGCTCTGGCAGATTGGTTGCCGAACTGCTTCTTGAATGACGGTCCTTGTCGTACGTCCGAGACATCGTGGAGGTCTACAAGGCGTTGTGCTACTGAAGAGGTCCTTAAAGTAATTGATTGTTGCGCTCCCGGATGATGGACGGTGGTCCGCAGCGTCGTTTTCAGCTGGAGGTGGCGAGATGCTGGATGATGCGAGTCATGCGCTATCGCAACAAAAAGGTCGATATGCCAGAAGACTTCTTCAGCCTGGTGTATTGAATCTCAATATCACGGGGGAGGTAAACATAATAAAGCAGATGATTCGGATAGTCGGTCTTAACACCTAGGCGACAACAGGATGTGGTGATTATCTCCGCTATGCCCTAACCTGTTCTCGTTGCCAGGGTGTGGACGCTCGGCTTTAACAAAACGCGAGATGCGCATGCGGGGGTAGACTTAAGAGCGCCAGCCACGCGCAATGTGGATCGCACAACGCCTTTCAGCGTTCATTGCAGCATTTTACTGGATGGTGGGGCCATGTGTGAACTCAGCACCCATGTACTTATGTGATGTACGAAGCTGTTTGTCCGACATCCTTCTCTTTCGTGGTGGCCTCGTCTCTAAATTGCAATTTTTGAGTCAAAGATGACTCCTCTCTCGCCCAGTGACCTGTCAAAGGCCACTGAGACCAGTGCTCCTTGTCGCAAAGGGGCCCACTTTGAGGTCCTGGCATCCTGGCGTCCATGCAGATGAGGCTCCTCGGAGGCAGCGATCCTCCGACAACGTGATTCATGCAGACCCGAGGCGCGAATGTGCGAAAATCTAACGGAACGGAGTGAGGAACTCATTGTAAGGAAAAAGCACAGATGAATCTGATGGCAGAGAATAAATGCAGATGATTCCGCTTGGATGCCTCCGAGAGGGCAGCGCGCGCTACAATGACTTACAATGTGCGTGTTCGGAGGATAAATGTGCTGGGTAGGCCACCATCGGACGATAACAAACCGCCGCCATACTCTGCGGTGTCGCCTCACCTTCGATATGTCGGCTTGATCAGTGTATCCCTTGGTCGCGAAGGACTGAGGTCAGTTTTGAGTTTGCAAGGAAAGTGCTACCAAGACGAAGGTCGTGGTAACCAACCCAACGCATCGCCAAGGCCAGCGCTCATTCCCTGATCGTGTCACTGCTTACGCCAACACTGCACAACGAAATAGGCCGATTGAGATGACACGCCTTCAGCCAAATAACAGACAATGGCGCTAATATCCTGTGCTGTATCGTGGTGGGAGACGCATTTATATACACGATTCCATTCGTCGGCTCCCCTCCCGTGACGTGCAACCGGGCCTAGTATCCCGAAAATCTTTCAAAGTGAACGACAGTAGCCTTGATGCTTGATAAATTACATTTATCACGGTCTACGTAGGTACTAAGAACTTTTCGAAACACGTATTCATGGCTACGATAGCGACAATGGTAGCAGGAAAGCATAACAGCAAAGAGCCTCCAGCGCCGAACGTAAAGACCATGTCCCGCCCATCCATCCCATATGGTATCATTGGTGATTGCTGAAGTGACACAGCAGTCGATTATGAAAATTCCGTACAGACATCTGGTTGTATGTATTCCAGAGTCATATATTACCCGCTCAGCAGATCTTTGACGCTCATTCCACGTGCACTATTTGCACTGTTCCAGCTTCGGCGGTCCGTATTCAGCATCAGCAAGGCTTCAGTAGCCTCGTGGTCCTCACGATCGGCTTGAGGTGCCAGCATGGGCGATGTCAACGCAAAAGCGGCGGCGCTGTGCGATGAGCCAGGAGCGGCAACAGGGCCCGTACTAGCAGGACCGCTCGCAAAAGGGTTGCTGAAGTGTGTCGCGGAGGGTGTATGTGCGCTGAATGCCGGCGATGGGTGGATAGAAGGAGAAGTTACGGCAGATCGCACAGAAGCTAGTGAGTAGCGATGTGGGTCCGACGACAGGGTGCTTGCCGGATAGTGGCCGCGATCGTGGGGAAGTATTGCTGGGGATGTTGTTGTGGAGTAACTTTGAACGCTGCGATCGGATGGGTATATCGCTGGTGATGGAGTGGTGTTCGCGAACTGGTATGTGGCTTTTGGTGGGATGATAGCATTCTCGACATAGGTCGCATCCTCCATTTCCTCGTCTTCGTCCTCCTCCTCATCCTCATCTTCGCATAGCCTCAGTGGTGGTGGGGGAGGCGCCTCTGAGAAGGCTGACGAGGGCGAGTCGCGGCGTGAGTCGTGTGCGGTCTTCAGATCCGAGATGCATTGCTCCAAGTATCGCATGTATTCGATCGAGGCCTGCACTAGGTCAGCTTGGTCCAAATATCCACTGTACTGCCACCAATCGTGTAGGCTGAAAGATGTAACAGTTACAGGATGGAGCGCACCTGAAGTATGGCCAGCTTATGCATCTCCTGTCCTCGACATGCCGGGATCATGTCCTTCAGAACTCCAAACTCCTCATTCATCTTCGACCGCCTTCTTCGCTCGATCAAGCTGTGTGCAGTCTTCCTCGCAATCTTGCGTCCAGCAGCACTAGCGTTACCTGGCTGTTTCTTCTTGGTACCATTGGCGGTAGCTGCTGGAGCTGGAGCTGGAGCCTTGTACTGACTCTTTGGTGCTTCTTGAGCATCCTTCGGTTTCATCTGGATAATTTTGCGGGATCGAGTTGGTGGTGGAGGTAGAGAATAATCGTCCTTGGTGATGACACTACTCTGCTGAGCGGTGGTGCTAGACCGCTTGCGCGCATGACCAGGCTTCGAGGTCGCAACAGGTGAAGATGGCGATATGGGCCTGTATGACGAGTCTGAGGCATTTTCAGAGGGTCCAGATGAACTAGCCACACTCCCTCTGCTACTACCCAAGGCAGCAGGTGGGAGTGCGAATCCGGTCTCCAACTGAGGGGCTTTGGCGCTGCTCTTGCCCGTGATGTCAAGAGACGCCGTAGGTGTGGGCGGAAAGCTGGGTTTGGGCATGATGGCTCGTGGCGTTGTGCTGGTCATGGGGAGTAGTCGACCTTCTCCAGCGTCCGTTCAACGGAGGGAACTGGAGGAGGGGGGTATTTGGACATTTCGAAACAGTGCATCGGCGACACTTGGGTTGTCGCTGTCGCGTGTCCACCGTGTCCAGCGAGCACGCAGCGCAATACGGCACGCTGATTGGTCAGAATGGTTGCGTTGCAGATCGCGTTGTTCGTTGCACCTCGAATGAGACGGCTTCTGACGGAGGCGTGGGCCTAAACATTGCACACATCCTAGCGCCGTTATGCACGCACGCCATAAGAACGAGTGGGTCGACTTTACGAGGATCGTGTTGAGTACTTCTGCTGCTGAGTGTGTTCTCGAGCACGTGCTCCCTCGTTCCGACCGTACGCGGCGTGCGAGACCCAAATCCGCTGCATTTATCCGTTATTTAGCATGTGACAGTTGGCCGAGACTGAAAATCCGAGATTTCTGTTGGCAATGTACTGTGGTAGGAATAAAGTTGATGGCGCATGTGCGAAAAAGTGCCGTTCCTAGCCAGCACTCCACTGTTTGACCCCAAACGTCAACCGACGATATCGTCATCGTTTCCCTAAAAAAGCGCAATGCAGCCGCCCGTAAGCCCCACCGCCCATATGCGGAGGATTTGAAAACCTGCCATGGCGCCCACGATAGCCTCACGCGGTCTTGGAGTTCGACATCATTTCTGCGCAGACATGCGTCGATGCACACTTGTCATAGCCATCTAGCTACTAACATACAGAGAAGAAAAATGTGAACACTGCGATAAGACGCTAGGAATTTTCGACTTAGTCTGGCTTTCGGTATCAACCTCGCGATAACTGCAGCTTACGAAAGAACTGATATTTGGTGAGGGACGACAGGAAAGCACACGACAGTCCACAACTGTGTTTTTCTAAGTCTCAATCTGCAGGCCATCCCTAGATCGAAGTATTTTACCGAATTGCCAATTATTTGTGACCACGAAAACAACTCTCTCCTTCTCAGTTTAGAGTATTGATCCCGTCTTATGATCTCGTTCGTGTCGTGGCCTTGGAGACTAGACCCAAACCCGTAGCAACGAGTCCACCACCTATTAGAAGCAGTACTGGGAACTCCCCGCGAGATACTTGTATCCATATGAAGACGCCGATGATAGCCAGGATGATTATCATGAGGATAACCGGTATCGGCGGCAGTGAAATTCGTGGCAGCGAGACGGGCGGAATCGAAGCCACTATCCTTGTGCCTACTCGAGATGACCACCGAACAGGTCGCACGATGGACTGAATGAGCACATGATCCCTTTGCCACACTGGTGTTCGACTATCAAGATCACTCGCCAGAAGCCTTGATTCTTCATTCCCATCGATGTTTTGTGTCGCTTCTATGTCCATATTTCTGCGCATTTGGTTAATTCATACTATTATGAGCTTAAGGCTATGATCTAGGCACACTTACTCGTGAGTAAAATGCAATTCTTTTCGAGGGCTAGTCGATGAGGGCTATTGCAGCTAGATTCAGAGCTCCCCACTGAGTATATCATGCGTTGCTGTTGTACACGGCCAGTACAACCGCTACCAACGGTTGACTGCTGCGTATGTGTGGTCTGATCCCCAGAGTACTACGTGAATTCTGTTCCTAAAGAGATGGGGCGTGGTTTGGTAGATCCAGCTTACAAAGTTGCGGCTTGGAGTGTAAGGATTAGGTACCCAGCTGCATGTTCCACATTCTCGTGTCAGCAAACTTGGCACCGACCTCCAGTCGCCAATCAGAATACGTCGTTCAGCCGTACGCGCTGAATGTCACCTGACGCGTTCTGACTTCCATCCAGCACAGCCTTGCGGTGTCAGCCTGGTCGTCATTGCCTACACGGAATTTGACGACAAACGTAACGAATCATCATTGCACACCTACCGTCAACCCAAGATTAATCAGCAGATAAACCATATAATCTTCATGGGGGACCCAATTTCGGTAGTGGGCCTGATATCCGGTGTTATTACCTTCATCGACTTCGGCCTCAAAGTCGTCGCAGAAAGCAAAAAGCTCCGCAACTCCGCAGCCCGCGGAGCGTCCGATGAGATCAGTGAGCTAGATCGTTACGTTTTCAACATACACGAATGGAACGAGGAAATCAAAAGACAGCAGTTGTCTGGTCTACAGCTATCCAAAGATGAAAGACGTATCCTGGGAATGGTCCGGGATTGCGAGAAACTTGTCGACGAGTTGCGAGAGGTCATCGAGACCCTTCAGATACAAGATGGGGTCCGTTCTAAGAAGCTCGAAACTGCGAGAGTCGCTTTCCAAAGGAGGTGGAAGAATGGCGACCTCCAGAATCTGCGGACAAGGCTGCGAGATCTCGATGAGCAGATTCGAAGAAATGTGGAGCACATCATGCAATCGTAAGTATTTCCCATTGTCATCATGTTCTTGCTTGAGAAGGCTCCAAAGCTTAGGAAGGACCTCAATCATGTGAAGCACCTGGTCGATGGTGAAGCTTTTGCACTGATGTGAAGCCCATCTCTCATCAAGACCCTTTGCCTTATCGTTTAGAGTTGGGCTGGATGCGAAGCTCACACAGTACAGAGACTCCAATTCCGCCATAATGATGCGATTGAAACAATTGGAAGCTTCACAAGATGCTGAGAACGTCCGACACGTCTCGCACATGACACAGATTCGAGACGACATACTAGCATTGAGTCAGAAGAGTCAACAAGACATCCAGCGATGGGATGCCACACAAGCAGCTCGCCTGACGACTTTGGGCCTGAAATTCGACGTGTTGTTGAAAGAACAGATGTCATGCACATATCAACTGGACGTGCTGAGGAGCCTTCACTTTCGAGAAATACGCAAACGCTGGTACAACATCAAGGAAGCAGATCGTATGTCTAATGAATGGGTGTACGATCCTCGGAGAACCTCATTCATTTCGTGGTTGGAAAGCGAAGCACCGGGCGATGGCATCTTTTATATCACAGGAAAGGTAAAATAGCCCCAATAAGAATGATCGACATCAGCTAACCTATTGTTCACAAAGGCCGGGAGCGGTAAATCGACTCTGATGAAATTCATCGAAGAGGATTCGCGTACAGCCAAAGCTCTCACGACATGGGCAGGACAATCTTTGTTGCATCAAGCGAGCTACTATTTCTGGAATCAGGGCACCGAGATGCAGAAAAGTGCGATCGGACTGTTTCAGTCTCTACTCTATCAGATTCTCCGAGCGGCCCCTCACCTCATTCAAGCTGTGTGTGACCGTCGTTTACATCATGAACCCTGGACCAAGGAAGAACTTTACGGAACCTTCAGACGAACCGAGAGCGAAACACGTTTTACGTCCAAACTCTGCTTTTTCATCGATGGGCTTGACGAATACGAAGGCGACGAGGAAGATATCACTCAGCTTCTGGAAGCTTTGTCAATCTCCGGGCGTATCAAGATATGTGCATCAAGTCGACCTGGAAGGCAGTACGAAAGCTTTCTGCGACGAAAAGATCGAACGTTGAACATCGTTCACTTCACACACGATGATATGCGCAGGCACCTTGACTTGTCTCTTCAACGAAATTCCAAGTGGCAGTATCTAGAATCCACGTATCCAGAAAGCTGCAGAGACATCGTTGATACAGTCTCTGCGCGAGCGAACGGGGTGTGGCTATGGGTGTTCCTAGTCACTAATGATATCGTCAAAGAAGTGAGCAAAAACGAGGACATTGAAACACTCCATGAAATCGTTGCACGATTTCCCGACGACTTGCACGAATATTTCCAAGCGATGATCGCCAGAGTCCCCAGTTTGCATCGTTCAGATATGGCACGGATCTTCCTAATTGCTGTGGAAGAGGTTCAGCCATTACCGCTCTACGCTTTCGCTCTACTTGAACAAGAGAAAAGGGACATTGACCATGCCCTCAAGCTGCCCGTGGAACCCATACAACAACATGACGTCACAAAGGAATATACTGCTCTACGGGACAGAATTCGGAACCGGTGTAGCGACCTTCTCGTTGTCGATGATCTCCCGCACCCCGTATTTCTGGACAATTCCGTCGATTTCCTTCATCGAACAGTCAGAGATTTTCTGCGAGAATATGATCTGAGAGCGCACCTGAAGGACAGCTCTTTTCATCCTCTCATTTCCTTGAGCAGAATCTGCTTGGGGCTGCTTAAAGGCGTTAAGGTCGTCAACTTCAGAGACGTAAACACGGTGAATATCATCATAGCGCTTACCGACGAGCTACTCTACTACGCACGCGAAGCCGAGGTCCGTTGCAACCCGGAGCAGTACATTCCTATGATCTCCATTCTTGATGAGCTTGACATAGTCAACAGTCAGCATGCACGGGGCATCAGAAATCACTGGACCCACGCGAGAGACTCACCTAAGACACGAAGATCAGACAGATACAAGGAAGGTGGGAATTGTAACTTTCTTGCTCTAGCTGTGCAAGCTCGGCTCGTTGAGTATGTCCGTGTGAAATTGCGAGCAGATCCAAGAAGACTGCACAAACCAGGAAGGCCTCTACTGGATTATGCGCTACGGCCGCGGAGAGTTACGCCAATCAGCATGACCTACCACCACATTCGGGATGACCCAAGTGTATGTGTCGAAATGGTCGAGCTGTTGCTTTCACCAGATTTTCAATCTGACCCCAATCAACGCCTGCCCCTATATAACGACTGCACGGTGTGGACGTTATTTCTGCTCTCCATAGCGGAGACTACCAACAGGCAAATCATCGGCCAAGATCCAGAGGATCAAAGCCTCAATACAGCATGGTACATTGTGTGCCAGAAGCTGATCGGGGCCGGTGCTCGTTCGGATGGAGTAACAGTGGCCGAAGCTTCGTTCAGGAGCAACGCGACATCGCCGGATGATTCACTACTTCGCTTTGTCTTTGGCTTTGATCGAGCTTCGCTTCTGACTCAGCTTATGGCTCAGGTGGAAGAAGAATCACAAGGTAACAGGTGCAATATCATGTAGTCTTGCATAGAGATGGGAAGAATCAAGCCTTACAGTGGCAAGGTTGAGCTTATGGCCCTGTACCACAATTTACTTATTTGCGGAGAAGTTGACAGCCCTCTGTACGTCTGGTGGAGAGATAGCTCCGATGTGCGTTTCGAAGTGAACTCATAATGCCTAATCCAACTGCCGTAACTACTGCTTTCACATTGTTAGGAAACTTACCTCAAGCCATTTTGTGATGCAACGCGGCATTATGATCTAAACATTGTGTTGAACGTATGATTTGGTTGAATGTTGAATGATCATTTTAAGACTAGAAAGAGAGACTATTTATTCTACCTTGTTGTCGTTCTCATAATTTGCGGCCCACCTCAAAACCATGGTAAACTATAATATTGGTGCAGCTAGCAGCGCATGCACCCGGCTGTTAACGGAAGCTAATAATTGCTATCTTCTGATTGGCTCACTAATCCTAAAAAGAACCAAATTCTGGGTATTTCTGGTGTTGGGGTGGGCCGCAAGTCATGAGAAGCACCGATACTAATCTAGTCCTATTATCTATGCCTTCCTTACCTCTCTCAATACATTGTCAGATGACAAGGCATAATGATAGATCCCAGGATCGAGCATGACTTATCACACACCTGAATAACACAGTAATTTCATCTCAGCTTGCATACAGTTTACAAAACCAAATAAGCCTTACTTTGAACATACGCCAGGTTCTCAGCATGACTACAATGTCGCAATCCCGAACATACTACAGCCGTCTCGGTCTCAGCAGCAACGCTACTGTACAGGAGATTCGTGCTGCATACAAGTCACTCGCATTACAGCAGCATCCTGACAAGGTTCCAGAGTCTGACCGCGAGCAAGCTACCGAAGCATTCAAAGAGCTTCTGACCGCCTACAACTTCTGTCTCTTCTCCGCGCAAGGCCGTTCTCAACGGCGCCAGGAGGACTTTGACAAAGATGCCCAAGATGACCCCGACGACGACGATTCAGACTGGCGGGGATATCTTCCTGACGGTATCGGGGGCTCTGGACCATGGTGGGACGAGCTGACTGGCGACGAGCCCATTACCGTTCTTCGCTGGGCCGATGTCTGCAAGAAGGCCATTCTCAATGCTCCGCGTCTGTATGCCATGAGCAAAACAGAACGCGACCAGCTCAACGAGGAGTACGCTCAAGCTTATCAACGCTTCGAGACGTGGCGCCAAAAGCACATCGAAAAGTTCGAGCAAGAGGACCGTCTCCAACACTGGCTCGGATCAATCCCCGAACGTCTCGGCCAGTATGCACGCGCTCATCTTCTTGAGGAATTTCTCTCATCGTCTGACTACAAGTACGAGTGCGAGGAGTTGACAGAGGCGGATGAGCGGGCGTGCTTCAAGCTAGACGACCCCATGAAAACCCCCTCCAACACATGGCGCGACAACCACAACTCCGCCTCCAGTATTCCTGTAGAAGCCCGTCTCGAGCAGTTCGAGCGCCAGACCGCTGCCACAGATGCACGTGGCATCTTGAATCGTCCCTACAACAAGGAACGCCAACGTGCCAATGCCCGCGCCTTCACCAACGCACGCCTGAAAGCGGAGCTCAAGGAGGAGAAGGAGGAAGCCATGGAGAAAAACAAGCGTCACCATGTCAAGAAGCTGAACACTGGTCCCAATGGCACGCTGCCTGGGGATAGGCTCATGTAAGAGCAAGGCTACACTCGCAACCAGGCTGGCAATTGCCAAAGCCTGCGGCTTCACTTGCAGCTGTACAAGGCGATGCTGACGAGCCTGTTGGATATAAGCGGGGCGGCAATAAGGGGGACAGCAATAAGCTAGGCGGCGTGGTGCGTACCGCTATGACTACTCAGCAGGAGCAAGAGTACTGGGACTCGTCGCTTGAGGAGTCGTGGACTGTATAGTTGCGACTTGTCTATGCTGCCACAGCGTCTGTTTAATCAATGTAATATGAGTAGTGTTGTCTGGACTAGCTCTGAAAGTCAATGTTGAAATGAATAAGAATAATACACATAAGTACTGTTGTCTACATCGTTGAAGTGATTCTTGGTTGTGAACTTCATGTCCTTCAGGAGCACATATTGTCTATAAAATGAAGGTATTGGATCCTCTTCAAACTTGGGTTTTAATCATTGTGAACACTCTGGAATCACCGTGAATTTTGAGTGACGTCGCAACGCCCCGTTAGTTACATCGGAAGCAACATTACAGTCATTATTGCTTATGCTTTAGAAGATTGCGCAGCGGCTTGTATCTCGTACGACGATGTCCAGAACAGCAGTCAGGAGTCTACGCTGGGTGCTCGTGTTTTGCATTCCAGTAGCATGAATACGAAGTATCTAGAATTTGGTTAGATAGGCTTCTTTAAATCGACTTTGTCGGTCAACAATAAGCACAATACAGTCGATTGGACGGCACTGGCATTTGTTTGAGACACTATGATCCAACTACACCACTTATGGACGCACAATGTTTGTCGAATCATGCTCGAGCATGATGCAAACACAATAACAGACACCCTTGGACCTAGTTTCACCTATAAATTAAAAGGTGATATTCTCCCCAAGGAGAGTTTCTCATCACGCACCTGAACAACACAGTAACCTCATCTCAGCTTACAAAACGTTCAAACCTCCTTATACACGAACCAGCATCACAGTACATTCACCCAGCTTCAGTCAAAATGCTGCATCCCCCTTGGCAGTCCACAGGATACTGGAGCACTCTTGGCCTCAAAGACAATGCTACCGTAGCAGAAGTACGTCTCGCCTACAAGAAGCTCGCACTCAAGCATCATCCTGACAAGGTCCCACCAGCTGAACGCGAGCAAGCCACCGAAAAGTTCAAAGAGATCAAAAATGCGTACGACTTCTGTCTCGTCTCAGCAACAATCCGTCCTGAACGCGAGAAGCAACAACAAGAGCAATCCCACTCATCCCCATGGTACGACGACTCCACCTCTTATCCCGACGACTCCTACACCTGGTACGACGACTCCACCTCTTATCCCGACGACTCCTACACCTGGTACAACGACTCTACTCCTGAGCCCGACGACTCCAACAACACCTCGTGCGACCCCCCCAAACCACCCCCGAAATCCCACAACCACGGCCCCTCCCACGCTCCCAAGACCAACAAACCTGCTCGCGAGTACTACTCCAACAACACCTCGTCCGACCCCCCCAAACCACCCCCGAAATCCCACAACCACGGCCCCTCCCACGCTCCCAAGACC
>QVXC01000124.1:0-82774 GCA_003501895.1 Phaeosphaeria sp. A1 3.1a
ATCATGGGCCCTCGACCATGGCTCCTCGCTTCGGGGCGACCGCGGGGGTTGCAGCCAATCAGCGTCATCCGAACCATGCCCCCCGGGGCCATGATCGAGCCAAGGAGATGTGGGTAGGGCCTTAGAGCTGCTGATTGGCAGGTTGTCACAGAGTATATGAACGTTCTTAGGCCGCTGAAGGAGTGTACAAAACGCCTTGAAGGACGCAGTTATAGCGACGATAAAGCCAACAAACCACCTAGTAGAATTGGCTCAATCGCCGAGGTTATTCCCGTATTTGAACACTTACTTGGAGAACTAGAATCGCGACTCCAAAGCTACGAGGACGTTGCGCATCACGTTCACGATGAAGCGCCCGAAGACCACCTCCCTATCATCCTGCGAGCTTCCATCGTCAAAGCTCGCGAGTACTACTCTAAGCTCGACCTTTCGCCAGCTTATTACGCTGCTACGATCCTCCATCCACGACTCAAGAACTACTGCGATGCTGTATGGGAGCCTGCGTGGCTAGAGTCAAATAATCGCAACTTTCAGGCTTTGTGGGCAACATACAAAGGCTTAGCAAAGCCTCGCACACACACAAGAATATTAGGCGGGAATATTGACGACGCGATCGATCGTATCGTCGATCCAGGCAACGGCAATTCGGAGGACGAGTTCGAACTGTGGAAGCGCTGCGAGCCACTGGCTGCAAAGGGTAGCGAGCACGCAAGAAACCCTGTAAAATACTTGGTGGAGCTGCGCGATCACTACCGTAACCTCAGCAAACTCGCAATCGATGTACTCTCGATCCCAGCCTCGAGCTGTGAGTGTGAACGTTGCTTCAGTGAGCTTGGCGACTTGCTAGAGCCTCGCCGACGAGGCATCTTACCCGAGCTTTTGGCAATAATACAATGTACGAGGAGATGGAGAAAAGCTGGTTTTGGTGGCGACGACGAGAACGAGAAGGTTGATGTTACTGAAGAGCAACTAGTCGCCCACTATGGGTTGGATACATGGGCAGCCGGCTGAGGAATACGACTCCAAGTTTCCTACATGATTTTCCAATTGGGGATCAAGCCATATTAATCCATCAAGCCAGCCGAGGCCTCCGCAGCCTATCAAGCCATCAAGCCAGGCAAAGGCTCCACAAAACACCAAGCCAGCCAAGCCGAGGCCTCCGAGCTGGCTGGCTTGATTGTTGACAACTCTGCTCAGTACGACGATGGAGACGGGCAGGTTTTGGTGGCGCCAACGACGACGATATGGGCCAATCAAAGTTTACCGACGAGCAGATGGACGTTTTGTACGAGCTCAGTAAGTGGGTGGGCGAAGACGACGATCTGGATACATGGGACGACGGCTGAGACTCAACACCAA
This sequence comes from Phaeosphaeria sp. A1 3.1a, assembly GCA_003501895.1. Taxonomy (NCBI): domain Eukaryota; kingdom Fungi; phylum Ascomycota; class Dothideomycetes; order Pleosporales; family Phaeosphaeriaceae; genus Phaeosphaeria; species Phaeosphaeria sp. A1 3.1a. The sequence continues at coordinate 1,360 of QVXC01000124.1, forward strand.
AAAATATATACAACTTTTGTTGGATCGTGAGTATCGGTAGGGACGTCGGCTGCACAACGCTGCCCAACAACCGCCTCGATCCTACTTCGGTCTGACTGGCACCGAGACCATGTATATCTTCGTAGCACCCAAGTTCATAGAGAAGAGATATACCAATACTAAGTCACTAGAAGAACCTCATTGTTGTTATCACCCGTACGATCGTACAAAGGCCTGCCAAAAACTTTCCTATTTGGGAATCAAGCACCCAAGCTACCAATCAAGCTGGCAATCTTCCGCCAAGCCAATTCAATCAATCCAGCCAAACCTCATAGCAAGACGCAATCAATCAATCCGGAGGCTGCCAGCTTGATTGATTGATTGATCTCAGGTGTGCGCGCTGCGGTGGCTAGTTCGTAATTCGAGACGAGTGGAGGTAGAGGCTCGATCGGCTTTGTTCGTGGATGCGTGCTTCCTTCTAGGTCTACAATTTCCCATATTTCCAGAGCTTCGCATTGCATCTTGATTTGGCGGTACCAGGGGATCTATTTGCTCGAGTTGGTGAGAATGACCGTCGCGTCCCTCTAGTTCTGGTTTGAAGTCATTGTCGCTTGTTTTGGTGCTCGTAGTAGAGGCAGTGAGACTGTTAATTGTCAAATGGAATGAGATATCACAGAGTATTGATGGTTGTAATGATTGTATTGTGATGTGTTCTGTTGTTCTATCGTGGTGTGTGCAACGTCTTATCCGAGTTCAGATGGGGGCCCCTGCGCTTTTCTTGGCAGGTTGATTGCCTACCCACCTCTACGGCACGTGCCATTTGACAGTAGTAGTATATAAGATAACTAATAGATAAGAAAAACTAGTTAGAAAAAGACTGAATACCTTGACTCTAAGTTAGACACGCGAAGCCGTGTTCTTGATTGCGCAAACGCAACGAGAAAGCTTCAGACCTCTCATCTGCGTGATACAAGCGTTTCTTCACCCTTATCATCCCTGACAGTTGTTTCCAAAGACGCCAATACATAAGAGAACCCGGCCGCTTTGATGCGACCCATCCACTTGAGCAGATGTAATCGTTCCAGACCACGCTGCCCGCGCATCTGCTCCAAATGGGTGCGGAGATCGTTCACCCCTATAGAGACTTTGCTTTCGTAGTGTTCAAAGACCGTTCTCGGAGATGCATCTTGCTCTGTCTTGCGCGCTGAGGATACAAGGGAGTCGTATAGAGACCTGGCCACCGCCTCACCAGGGATAACATCCACGTGGCCTTCCCAACCTGCGTAATCTGGCATTACACCGGTGAGGTCGACGCAACGCACAAACTCGTCCAGGACATGCTGTTTGTAGTGTTCTGGCTGCTTGGATGATCCTGTAGGGAAGAATCGATAAACAAATGATGGGACACCCAAGCTTGTGGATGAGCGTTCAAGCAGACATTCACTCGCCCATTTTGACGCGCAATAGCCTCCAGATCCATCAGTTGGGGGTTTATAGGTGGCAGCAGAAGACGTGGCCATTGTCGTAGTAGCAGATTCCAGGATACCCCGCGGAAGAACCCCCGAAGTTGACACAAAGTGGATAGGAATGCGACGTGGACCTGCCAGTCGTACCAACTCTTTAGTCGAGCAAACGTTGGTGAGACGGATCATGTGATAGTTGTCCCAGAAAGAACGCACGGCGCCGAGATGCAAGATTACGTCCACTTCGCCAGACAAAGCCTCCCAGTCTTCCTCAGAAATACCAAGTCTAGGAGCAGCAAGATCACCTCTGTGTTGAGTTATCTTGTCGGAATGCAGGACTGTTCGTGTACTTGCGGGGCCTTGTTCACGCACAGCAACGCAATGTACCTTGCGCACCAAGTGATTTGTCACCAGCATGGGCAGTATTCTTCTGGCAAGATTCCCCGTCGCACCTGTCACCAAGACTGTTACGGAAGCCTTCGATTGCACGACCTCATTGCTAGGACGATTCGAGCTTGGCAGGGCCGGAGGTTGAGTTTCTTCCTCCCAGTCGATGAGACCAATGCTTGCACTTTCTTCAATTTTCCGTGCCATGAGATCAAGAGTATTGGAGCTGATGAGGTCCACAAGACGGATAGTTACATCAAGAACCTGGCGAATTCGTGACTGAAGTCGGACAATCAGCAAGGAGTTGCCTCCAACCATGAAGAAGTTGGTCGTGGCGGTGATTTTGATCCCAATGTCCTCGCTGCCCTTCCCAAGAACTTCGCGCCAGAGTTGCCGCAATTGGATCATAGTATCGGTGAGTTCAATGTCCGATTGTGTGTCGACAGCAACACGATGAGGTAGCGGCAGTGCTTGCAACGCCTTTCGATCGACCTTGGAGTGGTTGTTCAGAGGGAAACTCTCGACAGGAATAGCGACCACAGGAACCATGTACTGGGGAATCGGGAGTCGACCAAGAAGCTGTTCCAGAAAGGCGTTCGGATTGTCGATGTTGTGTTGGCGCCTGAACACCACATGTGCTACGAGATAGTCTGAGTCGCCTCGACGAAGTGTAACCACCGCATCTTTCAAGACACCCCCAGATCCGGAGATCAGATTGCTCTCAATGTCGCGAAGATCTATGCGAAGACCGCGCAACTTCACTTGCGTGTCTCCAGCAACGCGATGCCGGAACACCAAGCTACCATCATGCTGCAAATGTCCGATGTCGCCAGTTCGGTACATGCGGTCCCAGCCGTTGGCAAGGTGATCAGTATTTGCGTACGGGTTGGTCACAAACGACTTTGATGTGAGTGTTTGGTCAGTGAGATATCCGAAGGAGACACCAGCACCCCCAATGACAACTTCTCCAGGCATTCCGATGGGAAGCGGCTTGAGATGTTCATCCAGAACATATGTCGCATAGTTGGGCAGTGAAAAACCGCATGGAACCAGGCCATCTTCTTCTGAACGCGTACTGTCGTAGTCAACGAGACCTTTGTGCGAGGCGATGGATATTTCAGCTGGACCATAAGAGTTGTGGAGTCGGAGCTCGGGGAGACCAAGTCGTGAGAATTGTTGTAGGACATGATTGCTCAAAGACTCTCCACCAGCAAAGGCAAATTTCCAGTTGGAAGCATGGCAGAGGTTGTCAAACCCGAACTCAAGCCACATGGAGTACTCTGATGGCGTGACCTTAGTGTATGTGATTGCCTCCTCTCGCATGATTTCGGTGATGGAAACAGGGTCGCCACGTTTGCTCCACGGAACGACGTAGACCATACCGCCGTTGACGAGGCCGGTGAAAATCTGATCGACGGAGAAGTCGAAGGTGAAGGCACTCTGTTGTAGAACACGTTCTGCTCCCAGCCTGTATGTTTTGGTGTATCCTTCCATCTCGTTGCAAATGCCCGAATGTCTTATCAAAATACCTTTAGGGTTTCCTGTAGAGCCGCTCGTGTACAGGCTAGCAAAAAGTAAATACGAATCCAATCAATGGCGAATCACCGGCTGCACTTACATTGCCGCAGGTTTGTCGGCTCGCGCAACATTAGCTACCGGGGACGCAGGAGCATCGGATACTGTAGCTGTGTTGATTACTACAGGGACTTCGAGCTCTGAGGCATCTGTGATGGTTGTTTTATCGGCGATCACAGCGCTTGGCTGACAGTCTTTTGACAGCATGATCAAACGTGACAATGGATTGCGGAGATCCAAGGGCACGTAGACGCCTCCGATGCGCATGATAGCCAGCATTGAGCAGATCCAGTCGGTTGCAGCTTGCTGGAAGACTAGCACACGAGAGCCTGGCGCGGTTCCGGACTCTATCAGTGCCTCCGCAATAGCTTGAACGCGGTGTAACATCGATCGATAAGTAAGCTCGTTACCAAGGCCGTCGCGAAGTGCAATCTTCTCGGGGTTTTCCACAGCAATCATATCGATGCGATGCACCAAAGTTTCAGGCCACTTACTAACCATGTACGGCCCTAAGCATGCTTAGCTGATGATGTGTGAAGGGAACAGGGGGACTTACCGAGACCAACCTCGAGACCTTGATTCAGTTGCTCGTCGCTGTACAAAGACATGGTTTGAAGGGTGAGTGAGGTATCCTGCGAGAGCATCGCTACGAAATGCGTGTATGTCTCGAGCAGTAAATTGGCCGCCGTCTCATCATAGAAGGACTTTTGCACACGCAGCGAAACATTCGCCTCGCCCGCAATATCGGCGACGTCAAGTGAGATATCGTAGCCGGATCTTCCTGGATGATAGTCCTCCACCTCAAATTCGCATTTGGCCCAGACCTCCCTGCCACGGTCTTGTTGACGGTAGTCAAAGAAAGCCTGAAAGAAAGGATTGTAGGAAGAGGAACGTGTCACCTTCAATTCTTTCAACAGAATGTCGAAGGGAAGACGTGAATGCTCTAAAGCTGCGTGAGCTATGTTGCGAGCTTCTATCACAGAGTCTGCAAAGGTTTGGGTGTTTTCGCGCCGAAATCGCAATGTAAGCAGATTCATGAAGAAGCCGATGCTTCCCATCAAATCACTGTCGTTGCGGTTGGCATCAGCGATTCCGATAGTAATATCCTCGACGTTGGTGAACGAGAACAACATGGCTTTGAACGCGGCCAGGTAGAAGTGAAAGGGAGTAGACCGTTGTCCTCGTGCAATGAGCCTTACCCGCGCCGCTAGCGACGGCTCCAGTTTAGTATGAACCTGGTATACCTCATAATTGGCTATGGCTGTGCGTGAGTTTGATCGAGCCATTGGTAGTAGAGGAAGAACGGGTGGTGGGCTCTTCGAGGGGAATGTGCTCTGCCAGTATTTGAGTTCCTGGTCTAGCTTTCCATCTTCGATCATCTGACGTTGAATGACGGAGAATTCGGGATATTGTCGGGGACGGGAACCAAGGTGTTCGCCATTGTATGCCTTGTCCATGTCAGAGAGGAGGATCTGGAAGCTGGTCACATCCATGATCATGTGATGCGCATTGACCAGGAGATAGTGACAAGTTGGCGTCAATGTCAAAAGGATCATTTTGAAAAGGGAACCACTTGAGAGATCGAACTCGTGCCGGCGGAGGGTGTTGTACTCGGCGATGGCTTCTTCTGCAGATTGCACATTCTTGCGCTCCAGTCGGACTGGAGACCGCGCCAGAATTTTCTGGAAGGCCTTGTCGGCTTCATGCTCATCCGCGATAAAGCACGATCGCAAAGATTCATGTCGGACTGTGACCATTCGGAGAGCCTTCTCTAGATCATCGAAGCGGACGTGACCCGTCATGCGATATCTTAAAGTTACGTTAAACGTTGTTGGGTCTTCAACGAGGAGGCGTAGGAACCAAAATCGGGACTGGGCAATGGAGATTGGCTCACTTTTCAGAAAGACTTGGGGAGGAGATTCAACCGTGGTACCTCCTGTGATGGGCTTCCCAATATCCTTCGATGGTAAAACTACTGATGCTTCAGTAGCAGACGTGATTGACGTGGCTGTCGTCTGTCCAAATTTCGATTCCATCGTTCGATCTCCATTGGAGCTCGCAGATGAGGAAGAGACTTCCGATGCGATTATAGGTGCTTCTGCCTTGGCTGGAGGTTTTGCCGCCTGCACAGGCTTGCTCTCGGCTGTGCCTATCTTGGCAGTCAGCTCTTCGGGAAGCTTCTTGAACGCCATTTCGCAAATATCAGACAAGGACGATCCACCGACAAGTTTGAGGACTGGGATATCCACTTTCAGGTTCTTCAAGAACCATGAACGCGCCTCGACTGCGACAAGCGAGTCCATACCGAGTTCGACAAGGGGTGTGGTTGGGTCAAGTGTGTCGCCAGTAATCTGGAATATGGAGCACAACTTGACCGCGAAACTTGACCGTAGAACTTCCAAAGCATCTTCTTCATTTGACGCCGTCGCTAATTGATCCACTACGGGCACGTTCTTATTCATCTTATTGTCCGATCCCTCGCCGCCGGAAGAGGCAAGGCCATTTGTCTCAATGATGCAGTGCGAAAAGAGAGGATTATCGAAGAAAGGTCCTCTGACATCCTCGTCATCGCGGATCGTACGGAGACCAGTGGTAACGATGGCGTCCGCATGTGAAATGTAACTTGGGACGTCCTTTGCTGCTGGAGTAGGGTATCCAGCGAGTATGGTCTCAGCAAAGACTTGGTGGAACTCGGTCTCGGAGATAGGCATCAGCCCGAAGCTGATGAGCTGATTCAACACTGTCTCGCCTGCTGTTTCAACGTAGCCAAGACCGGCGACACGACCGATATCAACGGCCGAGGCTGCAAGACCCCTTCTGCGACGTTGTCTGACACGGCCGTTCAAGAAACCATTAGCGATGACATAGCTCGATTGACCAGGATTTCCAATGAGCGCCGTGGACGAAGAGAAGAGGATGAAGAAATCGAGGGGATCATTGTAGAACAGCTCATCAAGGTGACTGCTTCCCTCGATCTTCGGTCTTAGTACCGCCTGCATCATGTCGATGGACATGTTGTTGAAGAGAGAGTCACGCAGGATCATGGCGCCATTGGCGACACCAGCGATGGGAGGGCACTGTGCACGTATGTCTGTAACAAGTCTCACCAAGCTCGCCTTGTCAGTGACGTCGACTGCGTAAGTTTTGACGATGGCGCCCGTGCCTTCGAACGACTGTAGCCATGATTGGTTCGTCTTGGGCGTACGGCTTGCCAAGCAGACACAGCGAGCCCCGTTGGCTACCATCCACTCACAAAGGGATCGACCGATCTCGCCTGTGAGACCAATGAGAAGGTATGTTTTGTTGGCTTCGAAGAGCTGTTGGGCGTCATGTGGACGTATCTCGACTGAGATTCGACCAGAAACTGATGGAGACCAGCGCATGACTTCTGTAAGGCATGCTTGTCGCTTTTCATGCACTTGATCGACAGTTGTGATCAAGGTCTCCGAGGCTAGTGAACGAGGGGCTGCTTGCGCAGCGACTACGGCAACTTGAAGCCTGGATAGTAGAATGTGATCCCGATCGAGGCTTGTTGTCTGCGATTCGACCCTGGCAAGATCATCCATGGCAATTGACTTGACATGTTTTGGTAGAAGACAAGCTATTAGATCCCCCATAGATTGGCTTGTCGACTCCGGTGTCAGATCGAGGAAATGTGTGGCTTTAGTCGGCAGCAGACTCTTCAGCACGTGTTTCGGAGCTCTTTGATCCAGCTTGGTCCATTCGATCTCAGATCCTATCGAATGACTCTCCACATCATCGACTGCCGACGCTGTGCTGGATGTGAACACTACCTGCACAGCTTTGGCTTCTGCTTGCCTCAGGAGCGCTGTCGCCAAGGTAGCATGCTTGGCGGGCGAGAATGAATGTATGACAAGACTGCTTCCAGCTGGCACAGCGTGAAGCACGGACTCAGTGAGTAGCTCATTGGCCACAGCATTGAGAAGTGCTGCATCGTCGTCAACAATCTCTGCAATGGGCGTGCTGACCATTGGACTTGCGAGGTATGCGTTCTTTCTTGTCAGGAAGATTACGGGCTGTTGCTTTTTGGCACTGCTGGCTTCTCGACCAATACCTAGAAACAGGAAATCTGCTTCATCTATGCTCAGGGCCATGAGCGTTGAGCTTTGAACGCTCACTCTAGCCTCCGTAGTTGGACGAGTAGCCACAGCCTGCTCAACAAGGGCTGCGCCTGTATCGAACCAGGACAAGGACGTATTTTCAAGTGCAGTGGCTGGTACTCTGCGGGTAATTGTGCGTCGTGAGGAGTTCAGTCGAGCATTTTGAGCGGTGTTGTATAGCAGGCGAGGAATCTGCTCCCTACCGCGCTTGTCAAGGAAGATTTCTGGCTCTCTGGACCAGAGAAATCCGTGACGACGAATCTTGTCCGTGGTTGGAGCTTCTCGTTCCCACTCATCCAGCGCTGCTTGGCGCAAAAGGTGGGCAGCGATCGTCTTCGAGACCTTGTCGGACTCCAAGTCCTCTACGTCCAGATTGTGCAAGCAGATATGTCTGTATTCGTTACTCATAACTCGGCGGAAAGCCACGCTGGCCATGTGATATGGGTTCTCGGCTGAGACTGCGCCATGCGTAACCCACAAGACATTTTGAGCCAACTCGAAAACGCGCTTCAAACCTTCCATCCGCGCTGCCGTGATATTCTTGAAGATAGGCTCGTCGATATCGACCAGATTGATGAAGGAGCTCATAGGTTCGAGTGTTTGGGCATCTTCCTCGGTCGGCAGCCCGTCTAGGATGGTGATGTTTGAGGTGAAACGGGATAGATGCTCCGCCAGCTCTTCAGCGATGCGTGCGCTTTCCAAGCTCTGAGTACCCAAAATCACAATATTGTTGTGATACATGGGTGATGACGCAGATGGTGTCGAGAGTAGCGGTCGTCGCAGCAGGCTCACACGCTCGTCAACAGCCTGTGCGGCGATAATCGAATAAGGCCAAGTCGCATGAGAGTCCAATTCAGGTGTCACAGCATCAACACCCCCGAAGCCGGTCTTTCGAAGCACGTTGTGCCATTCACGTGGCGTCAAAACCGGTGTATATTTGCGTCCGTCATCGACACCAAGCCACCAGCCTTCGAAACTGCTCATAATAGTGCCGTATCGGATCGGATTCTTGTCGGTAAGCTCCGCCAACACCAGCCAGCCACCAGGCTTGAGTAGTTTTCGTGTGTTCTCGAGTGTGCGCTGTAGCACTGGCGTGGCATGAAGAACGTTACTCGCGACCACGACATCATAGGAGTGTGGGACAAAGCCTTGACTGTCGGGCGAGCGGTCCGCGTCTAGAACTTTGAAGGTCATTCTGTCGCTGTAAGCGGCAAAGACTTCGGCTGCCTTATCAAAGAACCCAGTCGAAATATCTGTATAGGTGTATGAGGACATCGTGCTGCCAACGGAACCCAAGATAGTTTTAGTTGCTCCTCCCGTACCTGCCCCAATCTCGAGAATGCGAGCATGTGGATAACGATGCGTGATCTGCTTCATCATTGCCGCAGCTGTAACATTAAGTTGAGCAAGACCTACGCCGTGTGCGTAGAAGTCGTCAAGCATGTTGTCCGCGATCATGTGTTCAATCATGACAGTCTCGCCTCGGACCGCAGCCACCATGTTTTTGCCAACGGCCGAGAGCAGCTGGAGATCAACCACGTTCGGATGACTTTCAACAAGGGCAGAGATATCCTTCGAGGTGTCATTCGACCACTCGGACTTTACGGTCGGATGATGTCCGCTCGCGACTGTGGCCAGAATATGGTTCATGTAATTCCGCAAATGCTGGAAGTGAGCTTGGCCTCTAGCCCATTCGTCGTCGGTGAGCTCTGCTTTCCACATACGTAGATAGTAGAAAGCAACTCTTTCGCAGATACGAGCCAGCTCAACCTGGGATACTGGAGGAGATATTCCTTCGACAGCTAGGGCGCCTTCGGGCTCTGCTACTTGCCACTTGGTAGAGGAGAACAGTGCTCGATCGTCAGCTGCTGTGGCAGGCGCGAAGGGCTTCATCACGAGATCCTCAACTTGAATCATGCTGTTGGTGATCGTGCTGGACTCGTGACCAAGAATATCAATGCTGACTTTCAAAGGCTCTTGTGCACCATTACCGCTGGTAGCGGTAGACCACACTGGTACGTTGCAACCGCCGAGTGGGAGTTGGTTAGATAGCTCTGGGTTTAGACGAATGCGTCCAATGGCGGTTGGGACATGCAATGACCACATACGTCCGTCGCCCGGCGCTGCATAGGCCAAGAAGGCTGCCTGAAATGCTACATCGAGCAGAGCGGGGTGTACAAGATAGACAGAGCTCGTATCGCCATACGGGAAGGTGGAGACCTGGACAGCGGATAGACCAAGTCTTCGCTTGAGCGACGACATGGCGCGGAAGGGACCGCTGTAACCGTAGCCTAGCTCAATGAGAGAAGAGTAGAAGCGGTCAACCCCCACATCGACCATGTTAGACATGTCCGGAATCGGTGGCGATGATAATGCTGAAGCTTTTGCGGTACCCAGAATCACTTCAATGGTACAACTTGCCATAAGCTCCATTTCAGTCGTGTCTGAGGTACTATTGGCATTTGATACTGGACACGAGTAACAGCAGAAGTCTGCAGTTATCTTCGCGCCATTTTGCCGAACGTCTGTCATTGTGACAAGGGTCTCGACTGCAGATTGATCTCCGTCATCAAAGGCTATAGCCTTTGGAATGTTCAAATCGTGGAGCTCGAAAAGCTCGGCGGTTGCTGTTCTGGCAGTGACGAGCAATTTGGCCGCCTCGAACGCCATTGCGATATATCCAGCCGCCGGAAACACGATCTGCCCCTGAAGCTGGTGCCCCTCGAGCCATTTAATTTCCGACGGCTTGAGGATGTTCTTCCAACGCATGTCATGACTTGTTGACTCTGGTGACAAATATCCGAGCAATTCATGGAAGGGCTTCTTCCTCCCGAGCAGCTTGGCAGATCGGCGGGACTCATGCCAGTGACGTCTAGAATGATTCCATTGGTACGAAGGCAGACCTGTAACCAGTTTGGGTCGCGAATCACTTTCTGGTGCCTCGACCAAAGCTCGTTGATAGGCTTCGAGATTGATACTTTGAGAACCGAGCTGGGTCCAAATGAAGCCCAGGGCTTCGGAGAAGGCCGTGATGTCGTTGGAACCACGGCTTAAGACACCGTGATATGGGAGACCTGTTGCTCGCACATCCGCGATGGTCTGTGTAGCTGGGCCCTTGAGAGCTGGGTGGGGACCAATCTCGAGAGCTAAGTTAAGTTGAGGATTACTTTCAACTGCATTCGTGATGGCGTCCGCGAACAGCACGGTCTTGGCCATGTTGTCGCGCCAGTAGATGCCTTCGAGCTCAGCGCTTGCGCGCATTCCTTGCGCGTCAGGACTCACGCTCGAGTACCAAGTGCAATCATCGCGACCCTCGCTACGTACGTGTACACCGCAGTTTTTCAACGCGTCCACATACGGATCACCACAGGGTGTCATATGATGCGAGTGGTAGGCCGTGTCGACCTTAAGCAGACGTGCGAATTTCTTCTCTTCGTCAAAGACCTTCTTTGCCAACAAAACCGCGGAAACATCACCCGATAGAGTGACGCTTGCCGAGGAGTTGTGTGCTGCGATGGCGAGGCGGCCCTTGAAGGAAGACAGGCTAGTGAGTTCTAGAGCATCTTCAATGGAAGTGCCCACAGCAAGCATGGCACCAGATTCAGTCACTGATTTGTCGCCATTGTCTGTGCTAGCTCCAGCAAGGCGAGCGTACAAACCACGGTAGTAAGCCACTCTGATCGCATCTTGGCCAGAGAGGAAGCCAGCTGCATAGGCTGCGGCGATCTCGCCGGAGGAATGGCCGACAACAGCGCTGAACATGATGCCTGCGATCGCTAGTAGATCCACCAAGACGATTTGAATAGCGGTGCAAAGTGGTTGTGAGAGTTCCGCTTCGCTCAGGCGCGAGGTCTCAGCCCCTGCGAGCATCTCTTCGCGAAGGGACCACTGGGGTCGATCTGCGACAGGGAGTGAAGCTAGAGCTTCCTCGAGCTCTTGAACGCGTCTCGATGCAACTCCAGGCCATGTTTTTATCAAATCCGCGCCCATTGCAGCCCATTGGGCTCCTTGTCCAGTGAACACGCCCAGAATGGCAGTGTCAGTACCACTTGCAACGGAACGGATGCCGAATGGTCCATTTTGCGTAGCTGCTGCAAGCTTCTCGTCGAGCTTGAACGTAAGTTCTGAGATGGTGTTGGCAGAAAAGGCAGCCTTGGCGGCGAGATGGGTCCTCCGGCCGTACAGCGTAGACGCAAGATCCTGAGGATCAATGTGTTGAAACGTCTTGAGGTGCTCCGCGTACACTTTTAATTGAGCGACAAGCGAGACTTCAGACGCGGCCGAGAAAACAAAGGGTGTAACAGCTATGGAGGGCGACAGATGACCAGCCTCGACGCTGGGCGCGGCTGGCACGTATTGTTCGAGGATGGCGTGAGCATTGCTGCCGCCAAAACCGAAGCTGTTCACACTCGCTCTGCGTGGCACGCCCTCGGGCAGCTCTGGCCAAGGCGTTAAGCTAGTAGGGACCTGTATGTGGTGGTAGAATGGCTCCACGGAGGGATTCAGCTTCTCGAAGAAGAGGTTAGGGGCGATCTGTCCCCGCTGAATGCTCTCCGCAGCTTTAAGAAGCCCTGCAAGACCAGCGGCACCCTCGGTGTGGCCAATGACGGTTTTGACCTGTGCATACGAGTATCAGCGGTTGTACACAGCAGATGAGTGTTAGATAGGGGTAGCTCTGCATCACGTGCCACGTGCGGGGTGCACTTACCGATCCGACGTAAAGCGGTGTGGTGACAGCTTCGGCGGGACGATCCTCGGAGAAACACTCGAAGATGGCGCGAGCTTCCCGGGGGTCCCCTATATAAACATCACGTGTCAGCCTGCAACCTCAGCTACACCTCACAGCATTCAGACCTACCTGCTTGGGTGCCTGTGCCATGCGCTTCAAAATACTGTGGCCGGTCCCGGATGTTGTTAAGATCTAGCCCGGCTTTGGCATACGTCTTCCGGATGAGCGCCGCTTGTGCTGTCGAACTGGGCACTGTCAAACCGTTTGTGTTGCCATCCTGGTTAGTTCCAGTGTCACGGATCAGGCACTGGATGTGGTCGCCGTCTGCAATGGCATCGCTCAAGCGCTTCATCACAACCGCTGCGACGCCTTCTCCTCGGGCATATCCATCCGCGCCCGCGTCCCACATGCGCGAATGGCCTGTGGGCGATAGCATCTTCATTTTACTTTCGATGATAAACGTCTCGGGTCCAAGAATGACCTGGGTACCACACGACACTGCCACTCTCGACTCCCCACTGCGCAGTGCCTGCACTCCTTGGTGAACTGCAATCAAACTTGAAGAACACGCCGTGTCAATGGTCATGCTCGGACCGTGCCAGTCGAAGAAGTACGACACCCTGTTGGAGATGATGGCGCGGTTCGTGCCTGTTGCAAAATAGGTGGGTATGGTGTCTAGATCGCGAAGAGCCATATCATTCCAGTCCACGCCCATGGTACCCACGTACACAGCTGTGTCCGAGCCGCGAAGGGCGTGCAGACTGTGCCCGCCAGCCTCCAGGGCTTCGTAGACCGTTTCCATGAGCAAACGTTGTTGCGGATCGATCGAATCAGCTTCGTTGGGGCTGATAAAGAAGAATTGGGCATCAAAAACGCGTAGATCCTGTTCCAGCAGGTATGCGTGTCGTACGTTGCTGGTACCATGGTGCTGACTGTTTGCATGGTAGAAACCCGTGTTGTCGAAGCGATCTGCTGGCAACTCTTGCACAACGTCACGTGGCTCTTGAAGCAACCGCCACAAGGCTGATGGCGAGGTAGCCCCTCCTGGAAAGCGGCATCCGCTTCCCACGATGGCAATAGGCTCTGTCTGTTGAGACATGATCGTTTGGCCTAACTAGATTCCGTTGAGGGATGGGTGAGGAGTAAAATTTGCTTGAAAGAACCACGAGAGCTCTGCTGGATCACGACCCGTGAAAAGACCTGCTACCTATGTACGAATGCTCACGACGTTCGTCTCAACCAGTGAGCATCAATATACCGTTGTCAAAAATGCACCCTTCCGAGCCCTGCTTACACTTTACGGCGACTTCACTCATACACCAGCCCTGCAACAGCATCACCTACTGTTCAGGCCTAGAGCCAACGCAGGCCCAGTAAGTCTAGACTCGATCGGGCAATTCATTTCTTGCCGAATCACACGCTTTCGCATCAGTGCGCTTACTGAATATGACAATAGTAGTGTCTACCTGGTATTTGTGCTGCGTTTTGTCGTTCGGCACAATGTTGCCTCCCTTGGTTAGTGTACATATCCTCTGTCCGTAGTTTGTTATCAGCCGTAGTCATTCGGGGCATTTTTAGGGTCATGCCGAATTACGAGATTCGGAGCATTACCGGTGAGCTGACTGGTGGGACGAACGAACGTTATGCCGAGACGGCAGGCTGAGATCAGCTCGCGGACCGCACTGCGCATCCCGCACACTAGAGCAATTCCAGATCTCTACCCTGTCAATACACATCCACCGGTGCTGACTTCTGATTCTTTGAGGCCGGCGGAGGGAGTTCTGGCCCTCACGGAAAGGTCCTTTCCGAGAGATTTTCCGCACTCCTTCTGGATTGCATCAGCTCACGAACTCGTTGATCCTTATCCGAGAACGGTTACATCAGGCGCCAAACAATAGATGCGCCTCAGACATGCACTTCACATGCAGAATGTGCTGCGGATTGGTTGCTCCATCATGTGTCAGAGCCTTTCTAGTGTATTTCGAGTCTCGAACCTGGTTCGAAGGCGTGATTGCATGGCAAGATTTGATGCAGCCACTACAAGGATCCTTGTCCGTCCTAAGATGTGAAGCCACGAGTGTACTTGCGAGCCAAGGCCGCTACGCACGTGGAAATTCCTGGTTCCCCATGGCGATCGGACCATGTGGACGGTAATGCTCATGTATGTGTCCTGGTTATTGGAACACATGCTGTATGGACATGATCAAGACAAGCTTCGATGTGAGGTTGGGATGTCCAGCTTCGCGGTATACCATCGAGGTACACATCACCCATGCCCACAATTTTATCCAAGTGACCAGTCTCTATTCTTCCACCTCAGCCTTGACATCAATAGCTCCGAAACAACAGCCCTCGCTTGCATTGGAACGCCTTTTCGTTCAATGTGTGAAGTGGCGCGGCTTGTAATCCTACTCGTCCTGGCCTGATGATTGGCTTGTCGTCCAAATATACCAACATGGTGGCGCAATGAGCGTCGTCGGTCTTCGTGTCTCGGACGAGGACTATGGACAGTGCTGGAGCCACTGCGACCGACGACTCCGCCTCGCACGGACAAGCTCTTCTCATGGGCATATCTCACCAGGGGCCAGGAATAGAATAGCAGTGGCTCTGAATCTATATAAGATGGAGTGTCTTGTTAGAAGACATGGAATCAAACAACGATAAAACCGCCAAAAAGCTTATTTGAACAAGACCCGGAATTCCATCAACCTATCGTAGCGAGAGATATCTTCTTTAGGCGACAGTATGTCTCGTTGGTTGAATTTTGTCGGCCTCCTTGGGCTCTTACCATCGAACACCATCGCAGCCCCACCGCCCAATCGAGGTGATCTTTGTCAGGCCATCAACAAGAGATTCCCAGGCACTGTCGGCTTCGCGAACAGTACTCAATACGAAGATTCACAGCAGCACTATTTTGCTCTCGATGAGCGTGCAGTGATTCCAAGATGCGTCTTCCGACCGAAGTCAACGCAGGATGTTGCGGAGTTCGTCAAGATAGCAGCTTCCTCTGCCCCCGATAGCCATGGTCCGCCTAATGGCCAGAATGACTCTATCTCCAAGCCCCTATTCGCTATACGCAGTGGTGGTCACTCATTGTGGAAAGGGGCGGCCAACGCAGAAGATGGCCTCACACTTGATATGCGAGGATTTGACTCCTTCAAGCTGAGCAAAGACAAAAAGGTGGCATCGATCGGCGGCGGGACCAACTTTGGCGCGACCGTATATCCCAATCTTCAGCCACATAACCTGACCGTTGTTGGTGCCCGCTTGATCGGAGTTGCGGCAGGAGGATTCCTCAGTGGTGGTGGCAAGAACTACTTCTCCCGCAAATATGGATTTGGCTGTGATAACATCTACGGATATGAAGTTGTCCTTGCCAACGGCAAGATTGTCTACGCTTCATCGATTGAGAATCGCGATCTTTGGTTGGCGCTAAAGGGAGGATCCAACAATTTCGGCATCATCACCCGATACGATGTTGCAACCTATAAGCTCGATGGAATGTGGGGCGGCGTCAACACGCTCTCATACTCCCCAGAGTCGCTCGATTACAATGCCCAGGCTTATCACAATTTTATGCTTCCCGAGAACTTTGATGACTCGGCCGATCTCGGCGTTCTCTTGGGATTCTTTCAAGGCACCTTCTTCTTGCAAAATACGTTATTCTATTCGAAGCCCGAAGCCAACGCCACATGCTTCAAAAATTTTACGGCTATACCAAGTATTACTGAGAGCGCCTTGCATTTCAACTCCATCGTCAAGATTGCTCAAGGAGACGGGCTAGTTGTACCCGCCACTATTCCTCGGTAAGTCATCCCATCTGATTTCCTCGCCACCGCGTGATCACAAACTAACCGTTGCAAAGATCATTCGAGCTTGTCTTTGCGTTCCGCAACACAGACGCCAGCACGTACCGCTCGCTCTTCCAGCTCTGGCAAGACGAAATCACCAAGATCGGCAAGGTTGATGGTTTGCAAATCCAGTACCTGCTGCAGCCCATGCCTGTAACCAACGGAACGAACTCCCTCGGCCTTCCAGCTAATGGACGAGACATCTCCCTATGGGTCTTCACTGGCGCCTGGAACAATGCCGCGGACGACGACACTGTTATCACGACCATGCAAAGCATCACGGATCAGTCCGAAGCCGTGCTCAAGAAACAAGGCCTGTTGCTTCCATACAAGTATTTGAACTACGCAGATGTGACACAGAACCCCATTTCGACGTATGGTAAAGAGAATATCCAACGCTTGTGGGCTGCAAGCAAGAAGTACGATCCGAAGGGATTGTGGCAAAAACATGTGCCGGGATATAAGCTGCCAACAAGCTACTAGTGCTAGCAAGTTTCACATTCATTCTACTGTCCGTAAGAGCCACGTGGCTCGAAGCTGCATGTATACACACATCTTCTTTCTTTGTTTTTCGGTAACCAATGGTTTACATTCCTCGCCTACTTCTTCTGTATTTATTTGGGCAGTCTGATTTGAGTATTATAGAATGCATGCTTTTGAAACTGAATGCCTGAATTGTGCGCACCTGAATGCGAAGTATGAAGGAGCTAATTTCGATGCACCGCACTGCCTACACCTGACATATTACATGTCTACCTGTAGTACTACAACAGTGTATTATAGAATCAGATAACTGAATATCATATTCGAAACACATCAGGATCCTTTGCTAAAAGTAAGTATTACTTAAAATCTTACCAATGGTTCACCGAGCAGACTTATTAAAGTTTGAGAACCTTTGAGCGAGTCATCACCCGGAACTGGCACCTTCGTACGTTCGTGTTGTGCTTTTTCGGCAGCCTCGTCGGTACCAGTCGGCCGGTATTTACAGTCGGCTGTAGCTGGGCAACAATCCTCTCGCACACTCGCAAAAGCTACCTACTGCGGGGTGAGGCCGGTTTCGCCCCTCAAATCTACGGCATCAGGCAAGGATGTTGATTTCCACCTATAATTTTGAGACCAAGAAATATTGAAAGATTGGATTTGTACCTGCCGAACGCAAAGTCGATTAGGACTTATCATAAGACTAAGTCTGCTTCTTGTCGTGTGCAAGCTGGCGTTCCTGCTCACAGATTGCCTAGTCAGTATATTTGTGGACGCAACATCTGACAGTGCGCATACGGATAGTCAGTGCAGCCTAAGTGATACTGAGGCTTGAACTAATGCGCACGTGTTTGATTGTATGAGATCTATCTATCAATCTCGTGTTGGCACGTTGCTACACTAGTCGTCCGGCCGAAGGATGTTGGCTCCGCATCTAGGTGACCCTGCAGCAAGCATGCCTGCTCATCCGCACATAGGTTTGTGTTGGCGGATCGCGCCGGCGAACGGCAAAATCTGAGCGGCCAAGCAAAACCCATTACCACTCTTGCGCCAACATGACTCGTGCAGGATAACAGGATGTTTTGAAGACCTGAGCTCTGGTAGCTTCGACTGATCGGAAGTGAAGATACCTAGGTACGACCCGTCTGAGCACTCCATTGAGATCGTGCCCGTGAGACCCGAAATCGGGTTCTTGTCCGACCGGGGGCCTAAAGGCAGACGCCAACAATATGGATGAAACCAATTCCAGCTCATGGCGAGTTGGCCACTTCGGGTTGAACTTGCTCGGCCTGCTCGAGCCTAAGTCGACACGATCCTTCTATGGCGCAACCGTAAGTTTGGTCTCACAATACGACCGCAAGGGAATGTAGACTCAGCTTACGAAAGGTGCTTGGGTGCAGGGTCTGACCCTTGAACAAGCATTAGGATCCCGGGTAAAAGGATCAAGGATAAATCTAAGAGAGCACGCCATTCACTAGGCATAGTCAGCTTACGACCTGTTCGAGCGTTATGTACCTGTCTTACAGCGGAATACGCCAAGAGTAGCCGCAGTATGCAGCCACAATGCATACATCTGTTATGGTACCGGAAAAGCTTCTTCGTTCTACGTAGTGGGCTTATTGAGCGAGTGTATGGGTACGCATTTGGTGGCTGAAGGGAGTGAAGGATCTACAACCTGGGTTTCCTGGTTGCATACTGCTCGGGCCTGTAAGCTATAAATGTCATAGCCGACTTTGTACAATCCCCTCTTCTCGTTCGATGCCTCGCAACACACACAGAATGGCAAACACTGTATCGATTCGACAATCTTGTGATCGGTGCCGGAATCACAAGTTACGGTGCGAACGCGCAGGAGACACAGACACAGGCGCGTGCGCTAGATGCATCCGCCAGAATTCGCAATGCGTGTACAGTCACAGCCTGCCCAAAGGCCGTCCGAACCAATATCGACTTGCAGAGAAAGCGGAGCAAAATTCGTCCACTGGTAACTCAAACCCCAAACGACGAGCGAATACCCCTCTCCCACCAGATACTCGGAGACCAATCATTTCTCGAGTGAACAGTTCCGCCGCCGCAGCAACTGATGCAACGCTCGGAACTGCCAATGCCCCGAATACTGGCTCCATGAAGGACAGTAACCGACCCAATGTGTTGGAAGAACCCAAATTCGATGATTCCGTTTTGAGCTCTTTACCGTTGGCAACCACGACACTACCATGGATCGGGAGCTGGCGTTGGAACGATTTGAATATGGATGAGGAGAGTGGCGAGCGATCTGACGATTCGATGAAGCTACTGGATACAGAACCTCCGCCATATAACACATCGTTCCTCGACTTTTTCCCCAGCCAACAAATGCCTCCCTCTCTGGCAAGTATCGGCACAAGAGACGAGCCAAGCACCTTCCCGACAGTGTCTGCTGATCGGGACTTGCTGTCTTTCGATCAAGATATTGGACTTTATATGAACAGCAGCATCATGGAGGGTGTGGTAAGCCACAGCAGAACAGCCAGCGATCCCGCAAAAGCCGCTTGCCCAGCAACAGCAGCTCTGACCCAACTGAGCATGCGTCTGCATCCTTTGCATAGCTCAAGCCATGCGCTCGCGAGCGGCGCATCGTCGCCAATGCGGCCATCAACGTCCCAAAGTTTTGGTGTCCCAGAAAGGAATGTGCAAATCATCGACAAGATTGTGTTTCGATCGATTATGACCCAGCTCGTAGTTGGCTGGTCTGACAAGAGCTATCAAATCCAGGACGGTGGCCCGACCGCCAACCTAACGAGTGCGAGGGACATACTCCAGAACGCGATATCGGCGTCTCGCGAATTTCTGGATATTCTTGCGTGCCTGCAGCATTTTGCTTCGGGTACAAACACCCCGCCCAACGCTGGTGGTGGCGTATACCTGACACCAGTACCAACGCCGACCAGGGGATCGGACAAGGCAGGCGCAGGTGCGTCGGACCGAGCTACCAAAGGTCAGGCGAGAGACCCTTTTGTCAGGCATCTTGTGACTGCATGTCATGGCATGCTTTTGTCGATTTACACAGCCATCTTTGGCGTGTTGCAGCGAGATGTGGAGGGCATGTCAGACAGTAGCGGGAAGTGCGGTGAGCTCTTGGAAGATATGGATGCCCTCAAAGACATGCATCTCGTCATGGTGATGCAGCTGTGCTCTTACCTCATTGGGCGGCAGCAGCAGGCAGTGGAGTCGTACATGGCCATGTCGCAGGAACCAGGCATTGCTTACTTCCCGGGCGGGCTCGAAGCGGAGATGCAGCAGGGGCTTGCGAGACTCAAGAAAATGTTGCGAATCGAATAAACCATTCTCCAAAAGCACAAAGGACCAAGCGTACGGGTACCGCATGTCAGCATATAGGAGCGAGTACAAGGCTGCCTGATAGATGACCAGTCATTGTTCCTTGTGCTTAGAGAGCTCTAGAACTAGTTGTAGGATAACAGGAAAAGACCTCATCTCCTGAACATGAAGACTTGTCAAGTCCGCGAACTACTCATCTCCGCTCGTATACCCTGACCACGCAAGACGTTGCACGTCGTCTTACGGGAGAACGGTGCTGCTTGTTGTGAGGCTGAAGGGAATGGCCGCTATCCACTTTCTCTTGCAACCACCCATTCTAAGAGAGCAAAAGCGGAGCCTCGATCAGGGCTGATCGGAATGCTCTCCGGTGTGATAGACCTGAGTACCAGATGTGCGCGTCAGCGCCGATGACTTGGTGCCTCTGTTGATGGTGCGAATCGAACGTTGTGAAAGTGGCTGAAACGAAGTAAGACGAGTGGAGTGCGAATGAACGGGCGATGGGCAGTACCTTGTCGTGTCCGAGCATGGTCGTGCAGAACACGTACTGTGTAGCCTGTGATCGTTGGCGGAAGCCACCCGCTAGCGCGGGCGTTAGTCGGCGCACTAGGCCATTGATGTGGATCCTAGCGCGCGCCGCCTAGTCTACCGTGTAACCACAAGCGGCCTGACTTTGGCCCGGTCGGCTCAAATCATGGGCCGGCTCAGGCTGCCAGAACGCAAGGCGTGATCTACTGCACGAAACGGCGGATGATTACCCGCCATTCACAGGCGGGCCGCCTAGCATGAACAGGGTCTCCTTACGTGAGCAAGGGTGGACGGAAGTGGCTTGACGCCGGCAGCCGCGAACGGAAAGGTGCCAGAAGGTGATAACATGGTATACGGCTTTGCACCTGACTTTCACGAATTTGGCCTCATCCTTCACCACTACCGCCAGCACCACCACGACAACAGACTCAAATTTCAACCGACTCTGACCACAGATCGTGCATATGGAAGTCAACATGGAGCGGGATGGCATACCGCTTTCAAATAACCGCGAGGAGAAGCATCAGGACGTCGCTACTGCAGATGATGGCCAAGTCACCGCGTACCCAAGCAAAGCAAAGCTCACTCTCATCACCGTCGCTCTGTGCCTGAGCGTCTTTCTCATGGCTCTCGACAACTCCATCATCGCGACCGCCATTCCGAAGATCACCGACGAATTCTCAAGCATCACCGACGTTGGCTGGTATGGCAGCGCCTACTTGCTCACCACGGCGGCACTACAATTGCAATTCGGCAAGTTCTACACGTACTTGAGCATCAAATGGACGTACCTCACAGCAATCGCCATCTTCGAGCTCGGCAGTCTGCTCTGCGGTGTAGCCCGGAGCTCCACCATGCTCATCGTTGGGCGCGCAATTGCTGGCCTCGGCGCTGCTGGCATCTACTCGGGCGCTCTGATCATTCTGGCCAACAGTGTGCCTTTGGACAAGCGCCCTGCCTACATTGGCCTCATTTCCAGCATGTATGGCATCTCTTCTGTCGTCGGACCTTTGTTGGGTGGTGCTTTCGCCGACAAGGTCACATGGCGCTGGTGCTTCTACATCAACTTACCAATTGGTGGAATTACCGTGGCCATCATCGCCTTCTTCTTCCCTCAGCCTGTACAACACAAGCCCCCGCCAGAGCCCCTCTTCCGCCGCATCCGCAGATTTGATCCACTTGGTACGCTCTTCCTCATTCCCGCCGTCATTTGCATTCTTCTCGCCCTACAATGGGGAGGGATTGAGTATCCGTGGAACAATGGGCGGATTATTGCACTTCTGGTCCTGGGCGCGCTTCTGCTTATCGGCTTTGTCTTTGTGCAAATATGGCAGAAGGAGGACGCCACAGTACCACCACGCATCTTTGAGAGCCGTACCGTGTGGGCATCGTGTCTTTACGCATTTGGGCTAGGTGCCAGTTTCTTCATCGGCGTTTACTACATACCAATCTGGTTTCAGGCTGTCAAGAACACAACGGCAGTAGGATCGGGAATTCGCAACCTGCCAATGATGCTGTCAGCGGTTATCTTCAGCATTGTTGCGGGTGTCGCTGTCACGGCGCAAGGCCAATTCGCGCCCTTCTTCTATCTTGGCACAATCTGCATGTCAGTCGGGGGTGGACTGTTGACGACATGGGTCCCTGAGTCTTCTGCAGCCGTGTGGATCGGATACCAAATTCTATTCGGAGTCGGTGTCGGTTTTGCTCTACAACAGCCGATGGTGGCGGTACAGACCGTCCTGGACATAAAAGATGTGCCGGTTGGAGCGTCGCTCATTGTCTTCATACAGTCCATTGGAGGAGCAATGTTCGTCGCAGTGGGCCAAACTGTATTGACGAACGAGCTTGTCAAGCAGCTTGCGGTGAACGCTCCCAGTGTCCATGCGGAGACGTTACTTGCAACAGGTGCAACGAGACTCGAAAGCGCATTCTCTGGCGATACATTGACGGCAGTCGTCTTGAGTTACAACGACGCGCTCTCTCGAGTGTTCATAGTTTGCGCTGCTATGGCCGCTTTCACCATCATCGGGTGCGTCTTTGTGGAATGGAAGAGCGTCAAGGGCAAAGAGATCGAGATGTCTATGGGCGGATGAGGTTGGAGACACTACCACCGGACTTACACACACAACTGGGATACGCATTTCAACAGGTCAATGCTTTTGGGAACAAGTTGAGCCTAGGTAAAGCTAGTCTCGAGCTTCTAATACTTCTTATGCATGTATGAGTAGACTTCACATAGCTACCCAGCAGCGGAATACATTGTGCATGTTCTTCCCAGAGATTGTAGATCCTGCAATGCCTCATTTTACAGTATGAGCTGATTCGTGCTGAAGCCCCTTAACGGCAAAACACTTTTGCGAGAATCTCTCTCGGCTCATGCCTGATCATGCCATGTAGCTTGCATAGTGTCCACCGCAGACGCAGACCGACAAACATACTGCATCCAGTATCGCTCTCACTTCGCGATTAGAGTGAAGAAGGCGTTCCAAACTTTCCGCAGCATCCGCCTGTGTCGGGCTAGTCAAAGTCTCCGTATGAGATCATTAAGCTTACCCGATCTTTCGGAGAGTTAGGGTCGAGACTCAGTTGCAAAGCAATCGGTCTTTGTACCTTCCTAGTGGAGTTTATTTAATGCTCCGACTCTACATGCCAGATTAGCTTCCGATCCAGGGAATAGAATCATTGCTTCGGTTTCTTCGCATTGGACCAAATCAACGAATAGCGACTTCACATATTCATCGTACTCGTGGTAGTTCTGCAACAGCCCATTTCCATTTCCTTCTACTGAACTGTAGTCCTCAACACCAGTTCTTCACCTTCACAAGCGAAAATGCCTTCCCTGAACGCCGAGCTTTCGCTCCCCAAACACCAGACGGCCATCACAGCACAGGGCAAAGGTGTACTAGCAATCAAGAAAGAAGTTCCCGTCCCTCATCTCCTTCCCGACATGGCAATCGTGCGTACCGCCGCCGTGGCTCTCAACCCTGTCGACGCAAAGATGCTAGACTTCAGTGCCTCCACGGGGCCCATTGCGGGCAATGACTTCGCTGGTACTGTCGTAGCATTAGGCGATGACGCGCTGCGGACCACTGGCCTGCAGGTGGGCGACCGCGTTGCTGGCATGGTCTACGGGCTGAACAACACACGACCAGAAATTGGGGGCTTTGCGGAATACGTAGGAGCAACTGCAGACTTGCTGCTGAAGATCCCGGACCATATGAGTTTTGAAGAGGCTGCCACCCTTGGAATGGGCGTCTCGACTGCGGTGCTTGCACTATTCACGGAGCTGCAAGTCCCAGCATCCTTGGAGCAATTGAGTGCTGGCAAAGAGAGCACTTCGGGAGCTTTCGTTCTCGTTGCTGGAGGGAGTACCGCAACCGGCACGCGGGCGATTCAATTGGCCAAACTGTAAGTCGAACAAGAACGATCCGACAGCGTTGGAAGACTGTGAATGCTCATTTTGCATACAGAGCTGGCCTTCGCCCCATTGCGACATGCTCACCATCCAACTTCGACCTCGTGCGTCGCTTTGGCGCCGAAAGGGCCTTTGACTACCATTCCCCTACTGCTGCAGCAGACATTCGCTCGTACACGGGCAACGAGCTAGCTTATGTCCTTGACTGCATCTCACTTGCGGAGACGACGCAGATGTGCTACAGTGCCATCGGTCGTGCAGGTGGACGTTATTGCTCACTTGAGCCGTTCCAAAAAGCGGTTGTGCAGAAGCGAGAATTGACCGTCGCGCCGACGTGGTTGCTGGCTTTGACTATCTTTGGAAACAAGGTCGCGATGGATGGGCAGTATGCTCGTGACGCGGCACCGGAGCTGCGGGAATTTGGCGCGAATGCGTATCGCGCGGTGCAGAGTTTGTTGGATCGTGGTTTGATCGACACACACCCTGCTAAGGTCACCAAGGGTAGCTGGAAGGACGTTATTGAGGGTGTGGATATAGTGAGGCAGCAGACAGTTTCGGGGTACAAGTTGGTGTATTCGCTCGTTTAGTGTTACATTGACAAATCACATCTTGCACAATAGAGTTCTTGTTTTCATCGCCCATACATTGCGTGCTGTTACAATTGTTCGCGTGGGACGCACTAGTATTCACAGCGCTGAGGTGAACATTCGTAAATAGTCAATGACCATATCTTTGTCCGCTTGCAACGAACTCCAAATCTTATCCTCTGGATCTATATGACAATCCTGCCATCATTTGAGATGCTGACTTCTAGTGGATGGGATACGGAGTTGTGCGACCTCGTTGGACAGACGTTTGAGCTTCGTTGAAACGATCAGCCTCGCCACTGATCGGCCTCTTATCGGTGTCACTTCGTAATCGTAATGTAGCCATGACCGTTTCACTAACATGTTGCATGCGCGCCGAAATTGGTATGCATTGGGACCGTTCCCATTTGGGGAGGCCGCACAGTAGTCGATGATTTCGTTGTCAGCGCTGAAGGTGACGGAGACCGACCGACCGCCTCCACGTGGCTGAGTTCAGCTGAGCATTTGCAGTGACATTGGCTTCACCGGATGTGTTACAGGGGTTCCTTTGTCGGGAAAGGGCATGATAGATCTCGTTTGTGTGGCTGCTGCTTGTCCGTGCGAGCCCTCGCGCTTTTCGTCCGCTCGGCCTAACTACTCCCCGCCTCTCGACAACTTTCCACCGCACACAGAATAATGCTCCGCGTTGAGACAACAATGAGAATGAACAATCGGTTCTGGAAATAACGTGCGATAATTGCACGGTTCTTAAGGTAATCATGAGATCCAGGTTGCAGCTACCACAAAACAGTGCTTGCGAATCTTGTTGACGTTCCTGCCGTCACAGCAGCAGCTTGACGTTCACACAATCTACTATTCACTTCACCCTTGATCAAACTAGTCCAAAATGCCTATTCCTCTGCTCCACTATCTCTACTCCTCCAAGCTAGACAAATACAAGCACCAGTCTAGCAATGGCGAGCCCAGTTGGGCGCTCGTGACGGGCGCCAGCGATGGCATCGGCAAGGCACTCGCCAGCGAACTCAGTGCGCGCGGCTTCAATGTGGTCCTTCACGGTCGCAATGAGTCCAAACTTGCACGCGTCCAAGAAGAGTTGCAAGCCGCCCAGCCCAAACGTCAATTCCGCATCGTCACCGCCGATGCCAGCTCCTTCACTTCGGCGGACATTGATCGCATCGTATCTCAAGTCTCCGACATTCCTCTGTCAGTCCTCATCAACAACGTCGGCGGCACCGCACCCCTTTCTTCCAACTTCAAATATTTCGAGACCACGACACCCACCGAGATGCAAGCTCTATACTCGCTCAACGTCCAGTTCCCCCTGCAACTCACGCGAGCCATCATCCCCATCTTCTTGGCACAATCCAAGCCAACGCTAGTTGTTACTTGTGGTAGCCAGGCCAACATTGGTCAGCCCTTTGTCGCCGCGTACTCGGGCTGCAAGGGCGCACTACACGCCTGGAATCGCGCGTTGGCTGCCGAGCAAGCGGACGCGAAGACAAATGTCGATGTTCTCGAGGTGGTGGTTGGAGGCACATACACGCAGCAACTCCAGGCGGATCCCAACATGTCTGCAAACTTGTTCATGCCCACGGCTGAAGTCATGGCGAAAGCGATCCTTGCGCGAGTAGGACATGGTCATCGCAGCGTCGTGCCTTACTTTTGGCATCAAGTACAGTCAGGACTACTGTATGCCTTATTGCCTCAAGCCACCGCAGATGGTATTGTTGCAGGTATTTTGAAGCCGAGTGTGGAGCCAAAGGTGTCGAAATAGTTTGGACCTCTGAATGATACGCAGTGAAGTTCTGCTTGAATAGTTGCAGGACACCATAATGTCATATTGTTCTCTTTCCATGTCAGCATAACACAATTGTAAGATCCAAGTTCAAGCATGTGTTGTCCTCAAGTTACTTTCCGCGAATTGATCAAGTATTCTAACAGTCTTTAACTCATTTATTGGACAGCAAGACATGTAGCATCGTCATGAATTTAGACGTGCTGCTTCTGGATTTCTGGTTATAGGAACCATGATTAGTGTGTCACACCCGTTGTTCACGCCGGATCCCTCATCGCAGGAGAACCCGCATCTCGGATGAAAGATAAGCCACGATCTGTTATCAAGTCGAGAGCTTTCGCTATACCATAGCTAATGCTCGAGGTTCTTTGGAGCAGGGAAAGACTACAACTTGAGTGGCGACGACAGTGTCAATCATAGTGAAGATCACCACATGTATGTATGCACAGATTCCGTGACATGTATCCAATTGAAGCTTACTGCACCAGTCAATCGATCCAATTGAAAATGATCAAGCTCCAACACCAATCACAATCTCCTTGTCTGCTAGAGGCTTGATAGTCGGCACCTCATTCACGCCCAATGGCTTTCCATCTGGGCCATAACGTGTCGCATTCAAGTCCAGACGTCTCGAATCTCGGACCGCCTGCAGACCTCTCGAAATGAGTGACTTGTTGTACTCGGTCACGACCTGTTTCACTGTCGCGTCATCCTTGAAGCCGTCATTTGCAGCCAGCTGACCGAGAGCCTTCCCAAGCACCAGCGAGTCCACGAGTGTATGGTAGCCCCCCTCTCCTCGGATAGGCATCATGGCATGGGCAGCATCCCCCATCAAAACCACGCGTTCAGCAGGCAAGCTCTCGATTTCGAGGTCACGCCAGACGTGCTGCTCTTCGCGGATCTCCTCTGGTTTAGTCAACTCGAAGATTTCGCGGAGCTTTGCAGGGAGCGCCGAGGTGATTTTGAGCACGCGATCGAGCTTCTCCTGCTTGCTGGCAGTTTGAAGCCAGTGGTCGGGCTTGGCGACATCGGAGTCATATTCCATGATGTTCCAGTAGTAGCGTGCCGAGAGACCATCCGGATGGACGTAGTGTAGGCCTACAAAGCTGACGAATCCGAGGTCAGGGCGGATAGTCATGATGCCACTGTGACCAAGGTCTAGATGGCGCTTGAATGCCTCACCGGACAGCTCGAGCTCACCGATTGTCGTGGCGAGAGGAATGATGTTTTGGAGCTCCTTTGAGGGACGGCTGATCAGGTTCTCACGCACTGTTGAAATGTTAAGTCGTATTCTGGAAGCGAAGAACGAGATAAGGGTGAGGGTCCATTGCTTACCGATGCTGTTGATACCATCTGCACCCACAACAATGTCTCCACTGGCACTAGTGCCATCTTTGAAGCGCAAAGTCACACCTACGTCGTCATATGTAACTTCTGAGACCTGCTTTCCCCATCTAACAGGTATGTTTGTCGACAGCCAAGCACGAAGACGACGGCGCTCCGCTCGAATTAGAGGAAGGTCCGGCGAGTCCTGCAATCAGTTGTAAGCTTTATTATGGCACATGAGCAAAGGTAACGTACCTCATAGCCGTAACGGCGCTCGTCACCAGGCACGTACACTGTAACCTGTGCGGGCAGCTTCAAGGGTGTCAAGTGATTGACAGAGTCCCTCATGTCAGGCATATCGGACGGGTACGATTCGACAAGTGCATCAACAATGCTGCGTAAGCATCAGCGGGAGGTTCAAACAGGTAGCTGAGAGATTGTTACACACGAGTACAGGGCAATCGCCCATCCTTGCGAACGAGAATTCGCCTCGGCATCACGCTCGAAAACCTCAAATGAGATGCCCTGCTTGCGAAGATTCTGCGCCAAGCTCACTGTTCCATGGTTAACATGTGTATCGTTTGACGTACAGATAGGCTCTGCCTACGCCCACCAAGTCCCGCGCCAACAATGAGGACGTGCATGTTTGATGTTTGGAAAGAGTAGAATCCAAAGTAAATTCTGAGATGCGGCCAAGATGAACGAGGTGTCAATGGTACCTATCTCTATACAATGATCAAATATTGTTCAGCTCACGATGCTACCTGTTTCGCATCTTCGTGAACGCCGAAACGATGCTGGGCAATCTCTCGCGCCTTCGTGAAGGCCGACGCGAGACTGCCAGGTTGAAACCTCGAAGGTAATGCCGCAATGCAGCTTGGCCCGACTCGGTATGAATATGCATCCGATGGTAGTGTTGTCCGTGCTCTACCATGAAACCCCAAAGTCTCCGACCTTTCGGCCAAGTCACCAATCATACCGCGCCATAAGCCCCGAACATCTGATGCTGACTCGATGCATCACGTGACTGTGTGAGTCTGTCTCTAGCATTGCAGTCTATACATTTTGCTACCATTTGCAATAGTATGGTGCTGGGGACCGCCAGTCTGCTGCACGTCTACACATTGTCTTATCACCAACAGCAGCGCAACTTTGTAATTTCCAGAAAGTACATTGGCCAACATGTCGACCATGAACAACGAGCTCGAGCTTCCCATTATCGATCTGAGTGACTATATCAATAGTCGAAGTCCTGAAGCCAAGGAACGAGTGATTGAGCAAGTCCGAGACGCCGCTCTCAAATATGGCTTCTTCCAGATCTCCGGTCACGGGGTCCCGATCAGCCTGCAGCGCGATTTGTTGAAGAGCATGGACAATGTCTTCGATCTGCCAACCGAAGAAAAGTTGAAGATGTCATTTTTACAAAACTCTTGTCGTCGAGGCTACGAAGCTGCCGGCATGTCGCATCGAGAGGGCGATCCACTACCAGATGCCAAGGAGTGTTTCTTCATCGGCCAGGAAGACGCCCAGGTCGAGCACGCGGGCTTCTTCGGACCCAACGTCTGGCCAAATCTTCCTGCGCAAGACTTTCGCGATCCAGTCTGGTCGTTCTATCAACATACTCGGCAGCTTGGGAAGACAATCTGGACTATCCTACTTGAGGGTCTTGGCCAGCCGGCTGAGCTTGTTGACCAATTTGCGAAGAGGCCAGTGGTGCCGATGAAGATGATTCGGTACCCACCGCACAGTACTGTCAAGCCTGGTCAGCTTGGCATTGGCGCCCACACCGACTTTGGAGGTGTGACGATCTTGTTCCAGCAACCTGGAAAGGATGGACTTGAAGTGTGGCACGAGGTCAAGAAGGAGTGGATTGAGGTGCCTGCTCTCGAGGATATCTTTGTCATCAACTGTGGAGATATGGTTGAGAGATGGTCCGATGGAGCATACAAGAGCGCCCGACACAGGGTCATCAACAAGGTAGACGGTCAAAGGCTGTCGTGTGCTACCTTTTGGCATGGAGATGTGTTCGCCACAAATCCGCTAAAGCCGAATGACTCCAACAAAGAGACTGTTGGTCAGCTATTGGTTAAGCGCTTTGAGAAGCAGTACTCTATTGAGAAGGAGACAATTGCTTTGGTCGGGACGGCTTGATGACCAATTCGTAGCTCGACACGGGTTGAGACCGGTATTTGAGATCCGTCGTTTCATGGGTAATAATTCACCTAGGAGAGCTATAAAGCACTATGATTCTACCAAAGTCACTTGATAATCTAGCGAAACACTGCATGACAATACACATGATCGAATCTATGCTGCTTGCTAGTGCACGAGTTAAGTGCTATCAGACTGCTGGATACTAACCCTCAAGGAAGAAGTAACGTCATCACGAGTCGTAGGGCTAAGATCCTGATGATAGCCCAGCATGTTCACTGCCCTTTTGCGTTATGTGCAAGCTCTCTCGTAACATGTTGTATCTGCTGGCATTCTGGTCTTTGTCCTTGGTCGAAATACAGCTACGCAGCACGCAGAAATGGTTCTCCGCGATCCTTTTCATTCGAGATTCGTTGGAGAAGTATTCCATTTCAATCGTGGTCGATGAACTTTTCTACAAAGGAGCTTGTCTTGGGTGATGCACCGCACTAGCTACTATCTGAAACACTACATGTCTTCCAGGAGTACTACAACAGGGTATCCTGAGATCAGACGACAGAATATTGCACATGAGGTACATCCGGATCCTTGACAAATATCATTCCTAGAATCCTCCTAAAAGAGATACAAGCTTACAAACCCCATGTGCGGTGCATCACCCAAAACAAGCTCCTTCGCATTTCCCTCGAACTGGCTATCTACATGAGGCTAGCTTCGATAGTACACTGAACCAGATTGTCTGCCAGCCTCCAAATTCTATCTATCTTGAGTCCGACCTCTGCGAGAAGCTTTTCAAATTGCTGCTCCGTACGCTCGACGCCGCCTTCCATGAACATGTTGATATCCATGAAGAAAGGGAAGGGGTCCTGGCCGGCTGTGACAGAAGTGGGGAGAATCATCTCGCCAATTAAGACACGCGAAGTCGGGCCCATGGCGTCCACAACGTGCCCCAGGATCTTTCGACTTACTGCGTCGTAATGGTTATGCAACACAAACCTAAGGTAATAAATGTGCGCATCTACAGGACCACAATCAGTATGGTTACATTCTCCGCTAATCACGGATTTTCTTAACTTACTCTTCACAGGCTGCGGGTCGAAGAAATTCGCAGGCATATTCTCGATCCCCTTCACTCGGACAGGGTCTGCTCCCTCCAGGACGTGGTGCATATCCTGTAGAACCATCTTTGAGCCATACGTACCGCAACATTCTTCCATGATGGATATAAGTGCAGTGCCGCGTCCGCCTCCAACATCAACTACAAAGGTGCGCTCTGGCTCGGCCTCAACCGCAGATTTCATGGTCTGGAAGGGAAACATGCCTTTGATAGGCTGCGTCGCTGCAATCATGGCCATTCCCTTTTGCCAGGCATCTGCAACTTCGGAGTCTTCCTCGAGAGCCTCCCAGTAGTCCTTGCCTTCTTTGCCCAATGCCCAGACGTATGGAACCTTGGTTGCAGTTTGCGCGTCGTCAGCTGAGTGCGACTTGAGGTAGTCCGAAACTTTCCACCACTGTGGGAACTGTGTAGTACTACATGACTATCAGCAAAGGTTGAGAATCCACTGACTCCAGTAGGGTGTTTTACCAGAGACGGAAAAGACCCGACGCATGATCGGTGCGAAACATTGCGGAGTGCGATGTATGTTGAATGACATTGGTTACATCTTCTTTGAGAATTCCTTGCGTGATCACGATACGGAGAAAACGAGCTGACAGCCGATAGTTCATTAGCATTCTAAAAAGTTTCCGGGCTCCTTCAAGGTCTATTGGAATGGTACCATACCCAAAGTAGCAACATCAAGCTTCACTGCAGTGGCGAGATCACCGATAGTGATGCTGCTTTGCAGAGGTACC
The DNA here is from genome assembly GCA_003501895.1 of Phaeosphaeria sp. A1 3.1a. Classification (NCBI taxonomy): domain Eukaryota; kingdom Fungi; phylum Ascomycota; class Dothideomycetes; order Pleosporales; family Phaeosphaeriaceae; genus Phaeosphaeria; species Phaeosphaeria sp. A1 3.1a. The sequence goes on from QVXC01000124.1 coordinate 32,919, forward strand.
GCATCGAACACGCCGTGCTCGACGAGTACGTTTAGGGTGGGAAGTATCTGGAACTGTGCACCGCCTGTCAGAAGAGCATTGCACATGCGGTATATTATGCTTACACCGCGTGCGTGAAACAATAAGCTGTCCAAGCCTGATTGCAGCAAACACCTGAGCTGATCAAGTCGCTGCAATGTCTTCGCATGTGTGGCTGGAGAATCTGAACCGCTTTTCAGATCTGCGACTAGCTGTTCTGCCTCGGCAATGGCCAATGCATTTGAACTAGCCATAGATAACTGCTCTTGGGATCGATTGAAGGAGCCTCAAAAACAGCTGGAAGTCGGCAACACTGCCAGCGAGCGGAAGCAAGGCTGATGTACACAAGATCGTGAACAAAAGACTCTGACAACCGTTTGCCCTGCGAAGTACTATTGTCTGATGCCTTGTTAAGATAACGTTGTGTTGATAGGCTGGTCCTCGCAGCTAAAACAAGGCTCAATTTCCTGGGACTCTGCCTTTCAGAGAGCCCCTATGATCGTTTAGTCGGGGTCAAGAGAGGTATGGCAGTCAGCACTCGGTATGGCAACTTAGCGTGCTTGAACAAATCAGCCGTGTCTGGGACGGAACAATGGTTCAATTGGTGTTCTGGCTACAAACAACTAAAATGCATCTAGTAACATCTGTAAATACAGCCTTCGCATCTATAATAGACCGAGGCTAGACGTCACTCAGTGCTGTGATGATGGACGGGTTGTCTTTATGTCCGGTCAGCGAATCACATCAGCGATAAAGCGCCGTGCCTGCTTATGCTTCCAAAGAAGAACCACAAAATAACAATTCGGAGCATTCGCGGAACTCTTCCGCTCGGAACCTTGAATATCCGATTGGACGGTGATTGCGTTCACGACGACGTGCGCAATGGTCAACGGAATGACTTTGCCCGCCGGCAAGTGCATGTATGTAAGCTGACCATGAGCACAAGAGCATAGGAAAACTTTGTTACCAAAGCCAAGCAACATAACTACATGCTATACTTTTCTGAAGTGGGCAGTCTTACGGAAATCTGAACGTATGGCTTCAATCATGGAATCTTCGGAATACAAATTAGCACTCAGCTGGTTCATGGTCGGGGTATTGCTTACTGCAGTGTTCGTGAGTGTCCAGGGCTCAGTGTTTGGGACTATTCAGCGACTAGGGCTCATGGTTTTTGAAGTAAGTACCCTACGTGATGCGAATTTCACAACACCCAGGATTTTGTGACAAAAGCTCATCCTGGTGGCAGACAACAACATTTTGGCTTCTTAAGACATTCAATCCGGGAACTCTGCCACAGAGCAGACCAGTTTCAGGCCCTAAATGGCAGTTCCCGAATGGTTCAATCTTGCAAAGGTTCATCGCTGGACGAGAGCACTCTGAAAAATGGCGAATGTACGGCCCAGTGTATCGATTGTGGTCTGGTACCCATCCTGAGATGTATGTTCCCAGCTTTTCCTACTAGCCAAATCATGTGCGAGAGAGCTTGTTGTGGGTGATGCATCGTATGATCCACTATATTCCCTAATCATCAGCACTGCACGCTTTCGTTCAGAACCTCCAGAAGATAAATATGCGCACTGCGGACAGCTGTATTAAGACACCAGACTGCTGTCGTAAGCGAGGGTGTCGGTCACACGCCAGCCAGTAGAAGGCTGGCCGTGGAAGACTTCGCACTGCACCACCAGACGCGAGCATGTTCGTAGATGATGGTCAATATCTGACAACTCACCAGCGTCATTACAACACCCAAGGACTTCAAACACTTCAGCTCCGATGCGAACGATCATCCCAAGCCGCATAACATGAACCTAGGGTGGTTCGTTGGAGAAGTCATTGGCCAATGCCTCGGCTTCCACAACGGCGAAGAGTGGAGCCGCATACGCAAGATCTACGAGCCAGACTTCACGCATAGTGCTGCAGTTGCTCGGATAAATGGTGTCGACCGCGCAGCTAGCGCTTATGTGGAGAAGTTGTCTCAGCTAACCACCAGGACCGTTGGTAGGAATTCTCGAGAGTCATTCAGCCTCCCTGTTGGGGATGCTTTCAACAAATTCCCGTATTTCCTCACAGCTAGCACGATTTATGGACCCATGACCGAAGCGGAAGAAAATGAGCTATGGCGCATCACGGAGAAGAGAAATGCGCTACTTCCATACTTTCTAGGGGGCGGTCCGTACCGAAACGGGACAACGGCATGGATATTTGATCGAAGCGCGATAAGAAGTTTGAGAGAATTCGAGGTCGAGTGGCGCAATTACAATACTCGTATGGTTGCAACAAGACGTAGTAAGGGAGGTTACGCTCCGATATTGAACTATTGGGAACAGTACGAGAATGGAAACCAGACCTTGGATGAGGTAAGCACTTCAATTCTCACTGGGGACGACCACATAACTAATCATTAATCATTGGGAATTGAACAGCTTGTGCAGACATTGGATGAGCTCCTGATGCTGAATCTCGATGTCATCACACATGTTCTCACATGGTTCATCACCCTTGTGGCGGACCACAGTGATGTTCAAAAAGAGTTGCAAGATGAGATCGCCGAACATCAGACCGATCTGCTCCAGTATATCAATAGGTTCGATACCCATCTGCACCGGTGCTTCACCGAGTCTATGCGCGTGCGCCCGTTCGCTAGTATGTGCTCCGATCAATTGTAATCGATCGCGCTAACCATGTTGTGTTACAAAGTATTCACTCCTGGGGAGTGTTCTAACCAGGTCAAGAATTTCGATGGCGTGTTAATCAAACCCGGAGTGAGTATTCGTGTCTGGTGCATCTTACAAGTGTATAACCCCCGGACGGTGCTAACACATGTCACTCAGACTCAAATTCTTCTTGACGTTCTTGCAATAAACGTTCGCAACCCGTTTTGGGGCACAGACAGCGCAGTCTTCAGACCATCGAGACTCAAGAATATCAAGTCACTCGACGTATGTACGCCTGTCACTTCAGTGGCTTTGTGGCTAACGAATGGAAGCTTCGCTATAACCTCCACTCATTCGGTATTGGCAGCCGCAAATGCATGGGACAATACACTGCTGGTCATATCGTGAAGGCTCTCGGCGTTCATCTATTCAAACAGTACGACGTGACGCTTGCTGATGAAACTCAGGAGGGATACGATGTGGAAAAGTCCAGTTGGACGCCCAAGGCTTCCGCACGATTGAGATTGACGAAGAAGACTTGCCCCCCTTGATGTCGGACGTTGAACGGCGATCCTTTTGTAGAAGGAGCTAGTTTCTACTGATGCATCTGCTAGCTACTATATGGAGTGCTACAGCCTTTGTAGGAGATAAATAGCACGTTACAATCACTTCGGACGACCGTACTCAGTTCTTGAGGCACTGCAGGCATATCTGTGCAAGTTTGCTACTCTCTGCATACGAAGAAGCTGGTTCTCGGTGATGCACCGCACTAGCTACTACAATGCTACATGTGTACAAGGACTACTACAATAGTGTATTATGAGATCAGATGACATAAAATTAGACGTAAGAGCTACTAGGGTCCTCTACGAATTGAACATTGCATAGATTTTATCTAGAGTTATCCTAGAAGAGTCGTGAGATTTCAGCTCCCATATGCGGTGCGTCACCCAGAACCAGCTCCTTCGTATGATGTTGAGAAAATCGCGTCGTGCGAGCCGGACCGTGATGTCCATCACGATGAGCCACTCGTTTGCGTGAGTCTCGGTAATCTAATGAGGATGACCTTTTGTTGCTGTAGCTGCCCATGCTGCTATTGTCCTGGATTTAAATAGCCGTTGCCACCAGTTTCAACAAAGCCTCCAGCCCGACCCATATGCATGCTCTTCTCGTAACTGTTTCGTTTGTCCCTCCTTGGAAATCCTCGAATGGCTTGTGGAGTACATGTTGGTTTCAGCCTGACATTGCTGCAGTCTCTTGCTTTTGGGACTCTCAGTTGATATTTCCAATTTTCCCAGGAACGATTTCATTCCTTCATGTGCCACTTTCAGCTGGCTTGCCTGTGCTCGAACGAAAGATCCGCCGTGCAATGCAGCGGATTTGGCTCCCAGGTCACCGAGAGTGTTAGTTAAGTCCTTCACAAGAATATCCTGCGGGGGATGCCCACCAAATGTCTTCACGCCCAGCCAAAACAACGTAAGATATATCAGTATGGTCGTAGCAAAAGTGTCCGGCTTCTGTAGTTGATCCAGATTTCTGGCTCCTCCGAAGACTTCCCAAGGTATCTCCTCAAGATCGCCTGCAAGGACCCATTGCAAACCCGCGACGCCCTCGCCCAGGCGCTTGTGCGTCGACATATGAGGTATCCTGGATCACATAACGTGAATTGTGCGACGCAATCGACATACCCAGCTTCGGTGGACCATGCTCGGTACATTCTCGACGTGCACCAAAAGTCTTAGAAGCTCAGCCTTCAAAGAGATATGAGACACAATACTCCGAAGTTCTACGTGCCTCGAAGGACCCCGAACGCACGTAGTATGATTTCATAGCCGATCTGGGCTGCCGACTAGGTGTTATCGATGATGGAAATGCGCATATAATCATGAAGACAGTGGTCAAGAAGACGCTGTCGCAATTATTGCGATGTAACGTCTCGAGATTCTGCTTCAACTTCGCGACCGGTCGCTCCAGTGCTAGAGTGCTGCGACGAGTCGTGTCTCTGGAAACTCCCCGTCCCTTGCTTCATGATATTGTTGGAGAGTAGTGGATGCAATCAGAGCACCCATATGAAAGCCATCCCCTTATACTTGCGTGGCAGCCTTACCGCGAAGGAACGAGCACAATTAACCGCGAAACCGAAGGATGTGGGAGTATACCAATAGGTCATAGAACACAGCACATCGGTCTCGTCCTCGGCCTGGAGCCGGGAGACAACAGTCTTTTCCTTTATAGGTCTCTCTGGAGACACGTGTCGATAAGGTCCATCTGATTGAGGTGCCATTCGAGGACAATGATGCTCAGGCATTCAACGCAGAGCACGTTGTCCCTGTACCCCAATGGAATGCCTATACTGACAATCAATGTCCTTTCTTGACATCTCGAACACACTCGACGCCATTGTTTGGATCTGTAAAGCCGCTTGCTGCTTTCAGCGCACCCAGTGCGCGACATCGGGTGCACCTTTCGTCTTTTGCCAGGCTCGGAGGACCGCATGAGTTCGTTGTTGACGAGTGAGCCCCCGGGTCTTGGATTGGGGAAATAGCGGCGGAACAGTCCATTTTAGAAGCAGAATGATAGCATCTCCTATGCAAACTCTGACAAGCTCTGCTGAAGCTACAGCAGGTTGGCGTACTGCAACCGCAAGATGAAACTAACAGCTCTACAAGCACCTGGAAATGAGAACATGAACCTAGGAGCCGGGTTGTTATAGCGCACTACCGAGCCATTTCATCTCTTCTTGTAATAGTCTACATGCTACACATCGAGCTATGGGAAGATTTTGGCTGCTCATAACAAGCTATGCTCCACCTCATACGCATCTCAAGAACACCATCTGCTAGTCTTGCTTCATGCTTCTCAACGCTAAGCTGATAACAAGAGTTGGACAAGAACAAGCTGTTCAGCATTACAGATCTGTCAAAAAGTGTGCCACACAGTGTTGCATGCTTGATCCACCTTCTAGTCTTGCAATGTCACGCTTCTGGTAAGGTTGCAGGCCATCGCAACTTTCGCTTTCCTTCAATTTGTCCTTTTTCGCTATCTTCGCAGAGGTCGACATATCACTTCCAGATTTTAGCAACGTTCAATAGTTAGTTACATACAATATTCACATTGAGTGACGGCATCTTATAGGAACTAGTTGAGAATGTAGAGAAGTGTTGAACAATCTCTCATGTCAATAAGGCTGTAATATGTGTACTACCCTACTGTTGACCATTATCATGATAGTAGCCTCAGCTTCAGTTGAGTTTCTTAGCGTCTAAAAAGATCAATACGTTAGTCCATGATCAATCTATGATTGACATATCAGACGTTCCACAACATTGCTGATCTCGAATACACTCGTAGTACCTCATCTAGCACCCGGACACGTCGTAAGACGCTGGTACATAGCCGTCAAACTCCTCGCAGCCATCTGAATTATATGTTAGCGGCACTTGATTGTGTAAACCCTGATGAACATCTTCCCAACCTACCCTCATCAAAGGCTTCCAACTCGCCGTTATCGAGAGGGCACCCCTCCTCCTCGTAGAAAGTGATGATGCAGTTGCCCAGACCCGTGATATCGACATGGTCTTGGTCATCGTCAGGCGTGATGGCTGTGCAGCCCAAATTACCATCACCGGACCCAATAGTCTCTCCCGTGATAAGGCATTCCGGAGCATCGGCGAATGAGAATTCCCATGCCGCAGTGTTGATAGCAAGGGCCGCAATGGCAAATGCAGTGAGAGTGTACTTCATGTTGGAAGATTGGGTAAAGCTAAAGGTAACTAGTCTTCAACGTTGTAGGCGTTGTGCAGTGGATGAACAGCGCAGAGAGGTGCGAACAGAAGCCGTCTTATATGCGCGCAAGGTCAGACTTCGTGTTGACGGATCGTCGATTTTGACACGTCCTCAATGTACACCTCGTCATTTACGGCAGGGTAAGAAATTATTGACCAGCATCTGCATGGTATGCACTTTTGGTACGAACGGACCCGGCAGCTTCAGGAGAAGTGACCCATAACATCTGTTGGAGTGTGATCCAGGTCTAGATAGGGCCTGGCCTGAAACAGGGTTTCCGAAAGAGTCTAGCAGCGAGAAGCAACGCGTGTATCCGAGGCAGGTAATCTTCACGGATAGGCATCGATCATCCCTCACGGACGAGTTTTGTAGCACGCGGGCGAGTTTCTGACCTAACACTCAGGTGCAAAGTGACATTTCCGTCCTTCGACACCAATTTAGGACGCGCAGAATCAGCTAAGGTCATGGGCAGAGCTGATATCAAGCTGTAGTTCAAGGTCAGCACAAGACAATCAAGCACGTCGGCAGCAATCAGGTAGCCTGAGTACATCAGATAGACACCCACTAGCTGCTTGTCAGCGTTCAGAACATCTAGGCGTAGAAGCTAAAAGCTGGAAGCTAAACTTTCACAGTGCGTCGCACCCTTCGCATACCCCATGTGCACTAAAATCTCATTGGGGCAAAATATTAGGACTAAACTGAAATTCATTGGCTGATGAAGCTTGTTGGGAGCATACGAAGGGAGCCGAGATCTGGCGATGTGCCGCGTTCACCACTTTCTTCCTCGCACCTCTTTTAAAGGCGCCATACGGCATATTTATCTTATTTGATCTCAAGATGACTGTGAGCAATAGCAGGCTTGTGTTTCGCGAATTCGGGTCTATTCACAAGTCGCATCGCAGCCTGCAGATAGTCGTAAAGAGAGCCAAGATCACATGAATGACGTATCGCTAACCCGACTAGGTACTTTGTATTGGAGAACTGCCCCACAATTTCAACTCCCCGAAGTGGGCCAGATGAAGCAACATTCGGCGTGCCTCGTACCACGGCGGGAGCGGGAAGGTCAGGGGTATCCCAAGCGGTAAGTGTGTTTCCCAATCGTCACCCAGCCATCCATATCTAGTTTCATTTTACGCCTTATGCATGCGCAGTAAAGCGTGCACTTGCTCATGAAAGAGCTATAGTCTGACATCCGACGTCACCAACAACGAACCCCGAGCTCTCCGCTCCTTGGCAACTGGGGCCAAAACACCGCCCCCCAACGTCAGCATAACGTCAAAGACTGGCTACATTTATGCTTCCCACGTGAAGAATTTTGCAGCATTCACCCTCCTCCTTACAACGAATATCGTTCAAGCAACAAGTATGCTCTAGCATCTCAACATTGACCAATCTCAACTGATATCAAACACCTTAGTGGACACAAAAGAACACTCTGGCTACAAGGCTCTCAATGCCAATCAAACCAACTGGAAGCGAATTGTTAGCTTCTACGACACCCGCGCTGAAGATCGTTCGAAGATTTACTATACATTTCGCAACACTGGACTGCATATCGTCATCTTTGTGCATGAGAAAGTACCTTTGAAGGAATTCAAACCACTGCTTTTGCAGTTCTTCACGAAGATGAAGACTGAGGATCAAGTCAAGAACGATAAAATCGACATTCGCGTCATCAAGCGTGAGGGAAAGGCAGTCATTGACGACGACGAGACCGGGGAGGACGCTGAATAGACTTTCCAATGGATCCTAGCAGAGTAGTCTCGCAAGTCAACAATCAGATTGTTTCTGGAGCCAGGACAAATTGGCAGGGCAAAGATAAGGTTTAATCTCATAGTTTCAATCTCAAAGTTTCAATGTTACAGGCTCAATGAATTCTTGCACATATCGTGACAAGCCACTTAAATATTCTAACAATATCTTCTATCTCATCTACTAAATTTGTTGTATAGTACGTAGCCACATCGAAGCACCGCTGGCTGGTCATGCGCGCAGGGTAATCAATACCTTCGAGTCTCTCCGATGACCATCAAGTGATACCAAAGAGCCGTCTGACCCTTCATGCAGCATCGTGGCGACCATCAACACATTTTGGATGGGCAAGAATCTACTCAAATCTACTGTCTAGTCTCCAAGAGGTACACCCAATTTTTAGTCGCGAGCGAAGACCTCGAAAAGGCTCTCGTTTTCTTTGCAATTCATGCGCACTTCGAAACGGTGTATCTGAGCCAACTAGGCAGCGCATTTCTCGCCAAGCTCTTACGTACTTGACGAAAGACGAGCAGCGGGTTTTCATGGCCGAACCGCCCTATACTGATTTCACTCGACCCTGCCCGGATCGGCATCAGGACATATTCCAACAAAATGCTAGTCGATCTCCTCTAGAATAAGCATATCAATGACACCAAGCATTACGCGTCAAGATTTACTTTCTCGGGTGGCGTGCTATCCACACGGGCGTATGTACAGTTCGCAGCTATAGCACGTGGTCGGCTACGCTAGTTTCTCCCTAAAATGTGGCAAGGTTAGAACCGTCGCTTACAATTTAGACATTATACAGTCGTCTCACTCAAGCCATCTCCACGGATTAGAACATTACTCCGATACGCCAGCTATTAACAGAGGGATGTTATTCACTAACTGTCGTCGAGTTTGGCGGTCTTTTCAGACCTTTGTTCTTCCAGCTCTGGCAGCTCCCGAAGTGATCCGTCCTGCAATGTAACGCCTGCGATCTAACCCACTATTCCATATGTCTACAGATAGTGGACCTAGCGCTTATAGATGATGTCTCAGCTTTCCAAGCTTGAGGTAAGCAGTGATTCTGCGGAGCAGCACGGCAAAGCATGACCAATAGTCATGACACCAAACGGCAACACCGATGCCAAGGTTGAAGGCTGGGGTGGATGGGCCACGGGGCGTCTCCGCACAGAAGATTGTACTAGCTTCTCTGAGCTTGTCTCAATACTAATCATGTTTCAAACCATCGGCTGACAGAAAGAAGCCTCCAAGGCGCTAGTACGAGACCATGTAAGAGATGGCTGATTGCATTGAGCAGTGTCTTCATGTAATAGGGAATCCCAAACATCTTCTCGCAAGACACACTGGATGCACAATCCTCTAATGGTGTGTAGCATATTACAGAAGATCTGTACAATGAAACCGGGCGGTTATACCACCCGGTAGGATAGTATCTTAGACGTAGGTGCTAGCGAGGCATTATCGCATATATGCCCTTCCATTTTCTTTTCACACATCCTCCTGCGGGTTTATACTTGTCTCGGGCACAAAACACGTAGAAAACATCGATTCAAATGCTAGCGCTTGTGGTCTAGAGCGAAATAGCCTCAGCCCAATGACACACAACTATAAATGTGAGATGTTACATATAGTAAGGATGAGAATGTCCGGATGTGATTGCTGTAAGCAATTGCCCTGCTACTAGCCAGATTTTTAGACGAGACAGTCCTTGATTGATTGTCGGGGAAGAGGGATACTGAGACACAGGCTCAATTGTTCTCCGGATGGCAGCAACGAAGGCCATGAACAATTCCGGAGTCCTTCTGCTGAAGTATAAGTAGCTACTACAAGCCTCAGAATAGGGCACCATCATTCCCGACGGCTTCAACTTTATATTATTGAACAAGATTTTTCCACGATGCATTCCATCCACGCGATCAGTGTCGCTGTTCTAGCCTTCATTGCTACGGTATGCCCCTCCATAAAACCTGCTGGTCTCTTAAATGCCGCACAAAACTAAGAAAAGCTTAGAGTCATGCTGCAAGCTTGAGCATGTCAGAGGGTGGTGCCGCTGGCGGCTGCACTGGCGGCACTGGATGTTGCATTCCCACTTGTGACGTTCAGGTCCAAGACTCCCTAGGGGGTAGCGGTGTGGTGCGTTGGTCAGCCAATTGTCAGGCTAACTTTGACAATCCTATGGGCACTCAGGACGTGTACGTAATTTCGTTGAACAGAATGTTAGTGAGACATACGTTGACTTGGATCACCAATATCCAGTGATGACGACCACCAAATGACTTGGCTCAAACAAGAGGACGGCCAGGTCGTCATCGACGTCTTCCGTAAGAGCGACAAGAAATACGACCGCTGGGCTATCAGCAACTGTCAGCCTCCTGACTCTACCGGAGGGTCCCAATGCGCTCCGTCTGGTGGCGGCTGTGTAAGCAGTGTCCCAGGCCTTGCACGATTCGACTCTATGCTAATGCGACGCCTTTAGGACACCAACCAAATTCTTTTCGGTGCCCAGGGCTAAAGGATCCGCCTTCTTCTTAAACAAGCCTGAGGTACATGTGATCGGCAGGAAAGTCAAGACGTTTACAGTCATTACCAACATATTGCTTCTATGCGAGACTTTAGTCAAGTGTGATTCTCAAACGCTATGCGCATGCTTCCTAGTACCATATGCCATTTGCACTCATCTCCATTCCCCTCATCTCTCATATTTTGTGGCAATACGTCTTGCATTTCATCATGCAGTTCCCTGCAGGTGTTGCACGTGCATATTCTGCGACAAATTGGATGTCAATCCTGTGGCTTGAGAATTCGCAAAAGCCACCCATAAGATGACCATATTACAAGTTTTTTTTGTCGTCAATTTACGAATTATCTATTTCGCGCTTGGGGTGATCGGTGTATGTTGTGCGATCACTCGAGGCGAGCTGAACGGCTGAAGAATCTTTTGCATCAGCACGCGATGGCCTGATCATGCGCCATGTCTGAACGCAGCGATCGTGGAAGAACACAAAACAATCTTGAGAGCCCCAACTCTGTCGATCAGGAGATGTAAGGCACCATCCACGTAACGCAATGTGGTCTCGGTAAATTCGTGTTTGATGCTTGATGCAACAGAGCCAGAATTGTGGGAGTTCCCGATCGCTTACGAGCGGAAATGGCAAGGGTAGCCTGTCAGACGACGAGGCCTTTTGTCTCTTTCGTTGGTCTTCCTTAACTTATTTTAGAACAACGGGACGAAGCGTGATATGGAGAATCATATCGCGTCGGAGGAAGATGACTCATCTAATTTGGAAGGCCTTTGGCTTTTAGTCTCGTAAGACCGGACATATGGAATTTGAAATAGTGCGCAGTGTTGTGACACCCCTATCACATCTCCCGCAAAGCTTGAGCAATCTGGGTATGGATTCCATCACCTATACATTGGGGTAACAAGGGCGGCGGATTTATCGCCAAAAAAAATGACTGGGCGAATCACCGTAGAACCTTCTTCCCACGTCTTAATGGAAGGCAGAAGTCAGACTCTCGATTGCTGCCAGCTGGCTAATTCGATGGTCTAGCATGATGGGCACAAGATCTTTAGTCGCAGCGTCTTTCGATTGGTACTGCACCGATATTCCCACACCGCCCCTTCTTCTTCCCCAGGGTGTAAGTAGTGCACATGTTATCTGTTCGTGAGCAGATCAGATAGGCATAACGATTCAGCTGGTCAGCTTGAACGGGTGCGAGAAATATGTCCGCTCAGACTAGGGTAGGACAGTACTTTGCATGATGGCGATGGAGTCCGGCATGTTGCAAAATGAAGGACATAAAGAGTCTGCGAACTGCCATACAGGACCACACACAACTACCACGACGAGATCTCTTTTACATACCGAGTAATCAAGATCAGGTATCTAACGAATAACCGCAACATCAAGTCTTGCTTCACCCGATTTCACAATGCTCCTCGCCGAGGTCAGTCTAGCCATCGTCGCTCTCACTACTGGCGCACAAGCCGTCGGCCGTGCCATCGTCACGAACCAATGCGACCAACCCATCTACCTCTGGTCGGTCGGATCCAGCATTGGCTCTCAACAAGTGATTCCGAAGGACTCGTCCTACTCCGAGTACTACCACCGCGATCCTACATCCAATGGCATCGCCCTCAAGATGACCGCCGAAGAAGGTGGAATCTTCAAACCGAACGTCAGCCAAACGATCTTCGCCTACAATCTCGACGGAAATCAAGTCTGGTACGACATGTCTGATCTATTTGGAGATGGCTTCGCTGGTCGCACTATGACGCTCAGACCTACGGATCAGACTTGCAAGGTCATTTCCTGGCCGGCAGGCAAACCCGAGTCAGGAAGCAATATTGCAAGTTGCCAGGCTGGAACGAATCTGGAATTGACGTTTTGCACTGGCAATTGCCTCCCTGCTTATGCGGCATGTGGAAAGGCTGCACCAGGCGAGAAGAGATCCTGCTGCACTGCGTGCGTTGGGGACCATCACTGTGCTCCTCCTCGCACGTGATGAGGTTGGGTGCTATCATGGTTGGCTACGTTGGTCTACCAGATTACCTTGCGCTGAGGTGTATGAGGCGAAGGATTATTGGGAGATGACACAATGCGGGTTGTCACTTGCAGTTTATGTACTTTGGACACTCGCTCTACTCGTTTATACATTTGGTATTCAATAGATTTTCACGGTCCACACTCATTAATGACATGCAATTATCTTGGTAAATCAAATTCCGCAGATTCTATGAACAAGCAGGCAAGATCACTTCCTACGAACCAATTTCGATCTTTCGCCCAAGCTTTCACAATGAAGTCTGACCCAATGCGCATTGCTTCTTCGACCTTTCCCCGAAGCTCCTTTGGTGGAGGTTTTGGGTTCCGCCGAATGTACCAGCAAACGAGGTGTTGCCCAGCGTGAATGGCAATGCGAAATGCTTCTTCCTCTCTAAGCGATCCGTAGCCTTTGACGAATCCTCGTAAGAGAGGTAGTGCGTTCGCAGCGTTGTCGAAGAGTTTTCGCTCGTAAAGATCGCCAATCATCTGACCAAAGTCGTATTCTCGTCGACCGTATTGAGCCAGCTCCCAGTCAATGACATGCAGCTTGATGGGTTCTTTCGAGTGTGTTCCTTGAGGTATATTTGGCACAAGTATACTAAGTAGTTTAGTGTCAGTGACGAAGCTTTCTCTGTGCCCATATGCACTTACTTCCCACTCCAGAAATCACCGTGAATTATTCCCCATGACATGCTGGGCTCAACGCGGGGCACCCTTGCGTACTCGGCTGTCGCCATTCTCTCGACTTCCTCAAAAATGTGCCGTTTCGCTCGCCATATGTCTGGAAAGTTCTTCAGTATGTCCATAAACGCTCCGTAGCTGATTTCATGTCGTATCTTCCGCATAGCGGCGTTCTCGTACACTGATTCTCGAAGACGCGATTGCAGTGCATCGGCTGACCAAGAATGGAAACGTCGCAGCCATAAGCCTAATGCTTCGCCACACGCAAAGGCACTGTACGGGAAGGGTGCTTTTGAGATCAAAGCATTCGTCAAGGGACTGGTATCCGAGATATCTTCCATGATCTGCGTGGTTGTCGTGTCGTCAAAGCGATACAACCGCGGGGTTCTTATGCAGGTATCATCCTCCAAGCGTACGTGAAACGAAGCCATCCCATCAAGCATGGTAACTTCGTGTTTCTATTGTGATCAGACTGTCAACATACAATTCCGCCGCATTATCGTACGAACCAGGAACGAAACATACACAACGTGAAATGTCGAGTGCGAAATCTCGATTCGCGGATACATATGCCCGCGAATGCTTCAGTACAACAGTCTTCTCACCATCTGGTAGTGGTCGAGCCAGGATGCCCCGAAACAGAAAATTAGCCGTGCCGCCGTTTACGATGGCGAGCGATGTGCAGGCATGTGGAGTACCTGACAATTGGTCTTGGACTTCGGAAGCAATGGTCACCTTGTCTTTGTTTGTGAGTGCCATTATATCGATCTTTGCCCTATGCAGAGTACACCACGCTTTCGTATCAAATGTGAGTATGGGAGCATGGCACTGCTACAGCTGCTGCCTGTAGTTCATGTTGTCTTGGCGCTTACGATGACTCTTGCAGCTGCCGTGCCGATGATGGTCCTATCTTACTCGTGCAAGCAAAGGCAAGCTATGTTGATTATTTGGCCGCGGAACAAGTTTAGCTTGCAGTCACACAAAGTCCTCAGGTCCTCTTTTGTGGGACGATGCTGTGATCTGGCAATGCGGGCGGCGCTATCGATAAGCTACCTATGGCGTCATCGATGAAGAGCTGTGGTGGACCTTCAACACTGACTATTCAAAGCGCACCTCGGTGGCATGAATACACAATCCCAAAAATTCGCCACCATGTCCATTACAAGCGTACAGAACAAGGTGGCCATCATCACGGGCTGCAGCAGCGGCATTGGCCTTGCGACAGCACGCCTTTTCCTTGAGCGCAAAGCGCTCGTCTTCGGCATCGATGTGGGCGCCATACCGCAAAAGCTGGCCGATGAGCACGAAACTTTCACTTTCCACCAAGCAAACTTGACGGGATCTGGAGCAGTTGACGAAGCTGTCTCGCGATGCCACCAGCAATACGGCAGAGTTGATGTACTCGTCAATTGTGCGGGTGTCAGTGACGGATGGAGCAGTGCCGACACCTTGCATGATGAAGAGCTCGAAAAAGTCATGGCAATCAACCTCACAGTTCCAATTCGGCTGATGAAAGCTGTATTACCTTTCATGAAGGAGCAGAAGGGCGGCGCAATTGTCAATGTCTCCAGCAAAGCCGGCATGTCTGGTGCAGCAGCTGGCCTTGCGTACACAGCCAGCAAACATGGCCTTGTACGCTCCTTGAATCTTGTATAGCAAGTCTCAACCAGCTCACAGTATCACAGGTCGGAGCTACCAAGAATGTCGCGTGGCGCTTTCATCAAGAAGGTATCAGATGCAATGCGGTGCTTCCGGGTGGCGTCGCAACCAACATTGCCTCATCCGTCCAAATGGAGCACTTCGATTCTGATGGCTTCAACTCCTTCTTGTAAGTGCCCATGCCCCAAACACATACAGACACTGACTGTGTCAGCCAAACTGTGCAGCTGCACCTCTCCAAAGACAGCGAGGGCAACCCAGTGCCGGTGATCGGTGTGGATGACATTGCTCGTGGCATTGCCTTCCTGGCATCGGATGAGTCGAAAATGATCAATGGTGCATTAGTCCCAATCGACAACGCGTGGTCGACAATATAGCAAACACAAATGGATGCAAAACTTTCTCAGCATCCCTATGGCCTAACTGTCTCGACACACAGCATATGCTTCGGTAGGTGAAGAATGACACACGTAAAGCATTCCTCGTATCTTCAGACTCCTGCAACCCGTGACGAAGCTGAAAATGTCTGGAACCAGGGGACGCTCAAGATGATCGATCATGCCATTGTTTTCTGCCACACAGGCTCAGACGCTGAACTCGAGTCTGTTGCCAGCAAAATCTCTCGCGAAGAACCTTGAAGGATATTCAACACCCTCGGCGCCACTGTTCTTCTCTCCAGGCTTGTCGGCCTCTTTGGGCGCAGCCTCCCCTCCACGCTCGTAGTGCTCCCAGACTTTTTGCCGCAGTGCTATCAGGTCCTCAACGCTGCCCAATTTGAAGCATGGATGACGCGATGACTGATGCTGGAAGTCTTCCGGCTTCCCGAATGCGACATGCACTTGTTGTCCAGACGTGCCCAGATCGAACCATGCGAGCCTGTCGCGCTGGAGTTGAGGAACCGTCCGGGGCGTGAGGCCCAGCGTGTCGCCGTAGAATTCGCGTGTAAGGGCGAGGGTCCCGGGCGGGACTACGAGATTAACGTGATGCAGACCGGTGATCATGATGAAGGCGCGTGAAGGTAATCTTCGACCGATGCGTCGACTCCGAGACGGAGAAGCCGTCGCTGCGCTAGATCTCAGGAGTCATTAGGCCGCAGCATGCAGTGGCGGGGCACATCCGATCGCCAACTGCGCCATCTCCACACCTCTGCAGTAACCGAAGACCATTCGCGAATGATAGTTGCATCAGGGGCCAGCATTCCCCAGGCCACAACCGGCTAAAATGCTAAAGATGAATTCTGGTGTCAATGCTACAAATACGAAGGCTTGCGGCACGGCCTTTGCGTGCTGGGCGATATTGATCGCGAGGGCAATGGGTGCCCATTCCCACCAACTTTACTCCAAATATCCTACATAACAACATGGCCGCCACAGCACATCTGCATCTCCCAGAGGAAATCCTCGTTAACATATGTGCATCGGCTGAGCGTGCCACTCTTTTCAATATGTGTCTTGCATCGAAGTCACTCAACCGCATTGCCACTGCGCGTCTCTACTCTCGCATATCTATGGGTCACCTAGGCTATCCACAAGAAGACGACACAAGCGACACGCACATCACGCAACTCACATATCTTTTTCTGACATCTCCTACCCATGCAGCTCTGGTGAATTCTGTCGAAGTATTGGAACACTGGGGTCGGATGGACGAGACATGGGAATGGTGCGACAGACTCTCCTGGCCAGGATCGGGAACTTCGGAGACAGAGACCCTTTTGAAGCATACTTGCGCAAAGTATGCGTCCACAGCCGAGGAAATGGAAGAGATATACTCGATGATCAAATCCGGAACGCAAGAGGATGCGACACTTGCCTTGTTGATCGCCAGCCTGCCCAATCTTCGCAAATTAGACATCTCATTTGGCTGCGGCGTGGAGCATAGCGAATTTGTATGGCTGTTCGAAAAGATTTACAGCTATGGCGCAACGATTGATCGTCGCGATCCCGTGCCCATCGACGTGATGGTCAAAGGAGAGGACGATAAATATCCCAATAACCCTACTCACCTTGCCATCTTCTTTCGCTTACCCAATCTTCGCGCAATCTATGGATACAAAGTGGGCAACGATGGAGCAATAGCGGAGTCAGAGGAATCGTTTGCAAGGTTGATGCCACGGGCGTGTCCAGTGGAAACTATCGAGCTACGGTCATCGAAGCTTCGTAGCGATAATTTCAGGCATCTCATCAACGCCACCATACCTGGAAAGCTCAAGACCCTCATCTACGAAATCGGAGGTGTGTGGGCCTGGTGTCAAGTCGAACATGCAGCAATTATGGACGCTCTGGGGGAGCACCACGACACATTGGAAGATCTGTGTCTGAGTCATGAGGACTATTATCCTTACCAAAATGAGAACAGTGCAGACGAGACATCGCCATGCGACTTCACGGGTTTTACTGCGCTCAAACGACTCAAGGTTGCACCTGCGTATATTTGGGGCCACGACGGCTTTACTAGCAGCGCGGCTTTGAGCCTTCCTGCAACCAAAAACGTACTACGGCGGACATTGCCGGAGAACCTTGGGCAGCTTTGGATCACGAAGGCACAGCAGCAGATGCATCCGGAAGATCCCGCAGCTGTATTCGAACGCGACTGTCTGCTCCCAGCGCTTGATCTTGTCATTCAACACAAGACTCAGTCCCACCCAAAGCTGTCTCATCTGTGTATCGAATTTTCGATGAAGAAGTGGGCGGTGGAATGGCTAGATACGCTGGCGACAGTCTGTGAGAGAGCTCGGGTAAACGATATCGACTGCACGATCATCGTCACAGATGTGGGGTATCGGACTGAAGTCGTCGAGAAGAACTGGGGCTGGAATGAGGATGTGGTTTGGATCGATGCCGATCGTGACCATGAGGCACGGAAGTATTGGATCATCGCAGCTGACGAGCCAGATTTGGCCCAGAGATTACGAGATCTGAAGATAAAACATGAGGCGGAGAAGTTATGAGTCCACGAGAGGGGATTTTCCCATCTCTCTTGAGCGACGTACGAAGGCACCGAGACGTTTCGGAATGTTCAGAATTCACACGTATGATTACTCTCGTGTTTTCTTGTCGAACTCAGCGTACACAATATCCCTTCACTTCCATCAACTCCCAGCACTCGCATGGATCGACACTGTAAGAAATTTGATTCAACATGAGTCGACATGATGTACCCTAAGCCAATGCGAAACGTCTTCCGGCGTCTTGTTCAGGATTCAGCTCTATACGAGCGTCCCGCTTACCATGTTGTACATGCGCCGTATTCGAAGGGCGCCGTAGTACATTTGCCCTTTCTTCGCAAGACTCTCTGATTGGCTCCAATCCTATCTGCCCCGCTAAGTTACCTTCGTATCCAGTAGTTATCCCCAGCACATTTTGATCGCATATTTAAGCACTGGGGCCAAGATCACAAAATGGACCGAATATCATTCTCATCATCGAACATCTTCACAATGCCTGAAAACCTAGTTATTGTCGTCACTGGTACGAGTCGCGGAATCGGGAAAGGGATCATCGACGTGCTCGCTCAGCAGAAACTCGACCGTCCACTTGTCATATACGCTACATCTCGCTCGGGCAACGACACCAAAGTCCAAGGTGTTTCTCCAAACGTAGTCCATTACGCGAAGCTCGACACAACGGACCACAACTCTATCAAAGCCCTCTTCGACCAAGTCATCAAAACCCACGGCGCCGTCGACGTGCTCATCAACAACGCCGCGATCTCAGACGACGATCACGAAGAAAAGACTGTGCGCAACAACTACTGCGGCACGAGAGACATGTGCGATGCATTTCTTTCCCAACCGACTACTCGTCCCAGAGCGCGCATCGTCAACGTAACCAGCGGGTTGAACGCTCTTTCTACATATGGTAAAAACGTTCAAAAGATGATTCGCTCAGCTTCTACAGTTGCAGATATCGATGCAATCATGGAAAAATACCTCCAGGACATGGCCGCTGGTCGCAAGGCCCAAGAAGCTGCGGGCTGGGGAACGAGCGCGAGGAGCTATAAAGTCAGCAAAGCACTTATCAATACCCTGACTGTGGTGTTAGCCAAGCAGTATCCGAATGTGCTGATCAACTCATGCTGCCCGGGCTGGACGAATACAGACATGGGAAAGCAGGGGATGGGAACGCCGCCGAAGACGCCAGAGGAAGGTGCACAGACGGCTGTGAGGTGTGCGATTGGGGACTTGGGAGCTGGAGGGGATGGGGATGGGGGCTTGTGGAAGGAGTCGGAGAGTGTGAGTGGAAGATTCTATGAGAATGAAAATATTGTTGTTGTGGGGTGGGGGAGTTCTAAACAATGGATGGAGACGTAGGAAGTCATGGAGTCTCCGGGTCTGCGAGTGTTTTGCACTTTACTTCTTCGCGTATGAGGCTTGCTTTCAATCTTTGTACTGTTGACATTGGTGGGCGCACACTACCTAGGCTACAGGCACCATCTTTGATCTTGGCTCATGGATGGCCATGGCCCCAAGGGTATCACATCACATAATCGCAAATGGAACAAAGTCGTCTAGGATGTATTGAAGAGACTCCTCAGATCCAGACGAAGACAAGCCAACGCCAAGCTGATTTCCAATATCACTCGGCTCATGATTGGTCGATTGGGATGTCGCCCGTAAGCTTACCGTCCTTTATCGGCTTCGTCTCTCGCCATGCCTCCCTTATTATGCCTCTCCCAAACTCTCATGACATCAATATCTCATGTCCAGTTCCTCGCTCGCTCTGAAATTGCCGTATGAGCAATCTTACTTTTTGCCTCAGCTGGTCAGAAGGTGTATTCACGCCCAGTGGCGCATCTTTCATCGCGGACCCCGCGCGTGTGACACTTTCGTAGATTGTGTTGCCACGCTTCGCCTTCTCTCAGACCTTGCTTGTGTCAAACCGATACGTCCTGCCCATGACTAATAATTGCTCGAACCAATCATGACCTCCCTACTTGGTCTTCCCACCGAACTTCTTGATCATATCGCAGGATATCTACAACCACAACCTGACCAAGTACCGCATCAGCCATGGCCGAATGTCACTTGTTCAACCGCAGCATACCAGGATCTCTTATCATCGTGTCTTGCATGCTCGCATCTGAAACGTATCGCGCAGCCCGTCCTTTTCCACACGATGCGCATCGATATTCAGCAAGGCGATCTTGAGTCCGTCACAAAGACTCTGGGCCACTTCCCGGTACTTGCCACCAAGGTCAGGAATATTGTGATTAAGGATTCGGCTCCGCGACGAAGTATCCATGAATTTTCGGCGACGGGTGCAGGCGAGTCTGTACAGCCATGCCTAGCTATGCTAGCACTGCTCACACACGTAACGAACCTGCATATCCACAGCAGCAAACTCCCACGCGCCTATCGATATAAGTGTCCGAATTTCTATACTCCCACCAACGACGCGGATAAACCACACGCGGTAGCTTTCCTCCCCCACCTGCATTCACTGTTCGTCCGTCCAGCGGACCCTACAACCGACCTTGTCTGCATCCCCGACTTTGTCAGCCTGATGACACATCCGGGGCTGGATCAGATCAGTATATACGCCGGAGTGCTTGCGAACAGACTCCCGGCGTGGTCACTCGCTGATTCAGACGAGTTTGCCCCGAGCAGTCTTCGCGTCACGAGACTGAATCTGCTTGGGTGCTGTGTAGACAAGAAGTCGCTGCAGATGCTTGTTGCCGCTTGTCCTGGGTTGAAGGCGCTGCGGTATAGCCAGTTGTTCAACGAGAACCGCGACATTGTGCAGTCGCTCGGACTTGACCTTAGCCTCCGTGGTTTACATCCCGGGCCGTTCTTGAAATCGACACCTACACCGGAAAGTTTGTCTCAGGTGTTACAGACGTGTCGAAATACGCTCGAGGATCTGCACATTAGTCTCCAGACGGTAATCAAGCGCATGCCTCTATCCGGCAAGTTGGCAGGGCTAAAGGACTTCCGTCGCCTTCGCGCTCTCAGTATCCAAGGTCAGCACCTCGACATGTTTGCCGGTCTGCCGTTGAGCTTGGAACGTCTTATTATTCAAATGGGCAACGTCCACTCGCTGCCGCCCGACAGAGAACGATTCTTTTCCACTTCGCACAGTCTGCAACACATCTGCTGTCCGCGACTAAGAAGTGTTGTCTTCGATGACATGATGCTTGAGAGTGATGGTTTAGAATCACATCTGTTCTTCCAAAATGGTATCGCGCATGGCGAATGGGGGCATAGAGGGGCGAAAGAGCTGCCGTGTTGTTACTCGTGGCGGGTGGATGATGTGACACTCACACTGAGAGATTCGCAGAACCATGATAGAAACGGTTTGCGTTGGCCGATCATGCTGGGTGAGAGCGATATGGTCGAGGAACTCGGAAAGAGCGGGGCGGTTACTCATGAACGTACAAGATAACATGATTTTTTCAATACACATTGCTATATGAACTTGACTTGCACATTTATCACTCATGTCATAGCGAGCAGTCTCCCACCTTCTCCTGATATCCCCAAATACGGCGGCACCTTCCTGCACACCAGGTCCATGCAGACCCAGACTGTCACACCATTAACCACAACAAGGATCGTAACATACCACCTCTCCACATCTCAACGTCGCAATTCTCTCGCCCAACCAAGAAACCACTCAAACACGCCCCACCAAAAACTCCAAAGCCGGTACCACATACGTCTCAAACACCTTGTCCTCCACCCTTGGCTGCAGATCAAACGCATGTTCCAATCCCTCGGGCACCACCAACTCTGTCTTTACACCCAATTTCCTCAACGCCTCATGCGCCTTCACGCTCAACTCATACTTAACAAAAGAATCCGCCTTCCCATGCAGAAAATACGTCGGTGGGAATTTCTCCGTAAATCCATTCGTCGGGTCAGCGCGCTCCATCTCAGAGACAGGAACGATGGACGAAATCGCAGCCCCTGTTTTGATTTGCTGCAAATACCACGCACATCGTGGATCCGCTAGATTCGGCTTGCCGTTAACGAACATCGGGGGCGAAGTGAGCGCGTGCTTGCCCTCGAAGATCGTGTTGATGAACGCAGGCTCAGGCTCAGGGAGGTGGGCGAACATTGGCAGAGGTTGTGTCCATGAGGGGTCGGAGAGGGATTTGACGCCGTAGAAGTCTAAGATGGCGAGAGGGGGGGTGGGGGATGTGCCCTTCGTATCTTATCAGCCAATCCTCTCTTGGAATCAAAAATTGAAAGGGAGGTATAGTGGAACCTACCGTGACCAAAGCCAACATCCCACCCGCTGAATGACCCATTGCCACGATTCTTCTCGGATCAACTGCCACATCCTCCTCTTCCATAATCGAGGCCAAGCTTTCTTGACTCCACGCCAACACATCCTTCGCATCTTGGACTGGTCCCTCTAGCACGGAGATCTGCGGGCAAAGACGGTATTCAGGCACCACGACGACGAAGCCACGTGTAGCGAGGTGTGCGATTTGCGTCTTAGGCACCATGTCCGAGGAGCCGAGGACGAAGCCGCCGGCGTGGAAGATGAGGGCGATGGGACGGGCATTTTGTGATGGAAATGAGGAGAAATGAATGTGTGCTGGTATGTCTCCGGCAGAGGAATCTTTCTTCCAGGTTACTGTAAGCGAGGTGATGGTGGAAGACATGATTACAGTATTATATGAGCTATGCGAAGTCGCTGTGGAAGTGGAGAGTGGAAGATGAATGTGGTTTCTCCATTGCTGCTACTGCTGTCCCTATATACCAGCCAGGTTCGTTCTCCGAATGTCCGATGGCTTTGGTGAGTCAAACACCTCGTACCGTATTCTGCACACTGTTTCCAAGTATGCGTGCTCGTGTGGACGCCGTGTGTGAATATCGTGATCGAATGTGGTTAGCGCGAGCTTACTCGGGGCATAATTCGATCCGGAGACCCGCAATAACGCGGACAGAAGCGTGGGCAACCTCCGAGATACTTGGGCTTGGAAACGAGTTGTGCCGCCTCACATACACCACGAATCATATGATGCAAATATGCTCAATTGTTCGAAATGCTAGTATACATACTAAAAAATTGGTCCCTATATCTTGCGCGATGACTTCACCCCGTCATCAATCGTCAATCGCTCAATTGCTCTACACAATGTTTACAACTCAATCTTCTCCTCCGCAATCAACTTATCCCAGTCCACATCCTTGATCGGATCCGGCCTCACATCCTTGAGCGCCTCCTCGAATTCCTTTGCCTCCTTGGGACTATTCGCAAACAAGTGATCACGCACAAGTCTCTGCGGCGTCTCGCCCATCCACTGGAATAAGCTAAAGTCCTGGAACTTATCGGAGCGGAAGATTTCGAGGACTTCAACTTCCTCGTCGTCGGACAGGTTCTCGATGAAGTGGCCCATGTTGCGGGGCACGATGCCTACGTCGCCGGCTTGGTAGTCGAAGGTGCGGGCGGTGCCCTTGGAGGCGAAGATGGTGACGCGCGCGCGGCCCTTGATGAAGTAGGACCACTCATCGGCATTGGCTACTCATGAGTTAGTAAACTGATGTTAGATCACGTAATGAGTCACTTACGGTGCCAGTGCATCTCGCGGAGCGCGCCTGGCTTGATGTTGAGATGGGCAGCTGCAACGGTCTTGGAGATGGGGAAGTTTGTCGAGTCTGTGATGCGCACCTCTCCACCAGTCAGGTTGAGTGGCTCCTGGGCAAGCATCTTGTGGGAGAATTGCAACTTGGACTTCTTGTAGCCCTTGGTGTCCTTGGGGATCTCCTTGTCAATGGAGTCAGGAGAAGAGCCTTGGAAGATGTACTTCTCCGACTTGGGAGTTGCCCTGAAAACCTCTGGGTGAACGCGGAAGTTCTCTGCAAGAACAGACTTGGGCGTGCGCGCAACCCAGTCGGTGAGCAAGAAGGTGGAGTCCTCAGAGAAATTTCCGTCGTCGAAGATGAGGAGGAACTCGGTGCCGTTGGGGCTGAGACCTTGCAGCGAGTGTGGGTGGCCAGATGGGAAGTACCAGAGGTCGCCCTTCTCGAGATCATCGACGAAGCTGCCTCCCTCTGTGTCGAGGGCAGTGATTCGAACGTTGCCCTCGAGAACGTACGCCCACTCGGCCTCCTTGTGCCAATGGAGTTCACGGATCACGCCTTCGTCTAGACGCATGTTTACGCCAGCAAGCTCTTTGCTAGTGCCAAGCTCGCGGATGGTCGTCTCCCTTGTCCAGCCTCCCTCTTCGATGCGAATGTGGGAGTCGGCAAACGACCAGCGCATGTTGGGAATCGCGCCATGATCGGTGCTCGGAGGGCGAACCAAGTCCGGGTTCTCCCTCTCCCTGGCCCTGTTGCGTGGTCCCAAGACGTCCGTCCCATCATCTCCTCGCTGTCCATTCGTCAGTACATAACGTTTCGACCTTGGATCTCTCAAGCACTTACAACAGGCTCTGGGGTCAACTTGTTGCCAATGGCATCAATCTTCCTATCCCACTCGTCATAGTAGCCCGGCTTATATGGATTCTTGACTTTGTGAGGACCCGCATGTTTGCGCCCGCTACCAGCTAGCGGAGCCTGTTGCTCCAACGGAGCCGCATACGCGCTGCATACGCCAAGCGCAACCAACAACGACGGAAGATGCATGACTGTGACGCTCAACTGGTACCAATTGAGATGGAAAGAAGATGAAAAGAGAGCGACCGCAGCTTGTAAATTAACAAGACAAACGGCCCTTATGTTTCGTTGGCAGCCGCGCATCCGTGCCGGAAGCCGTGGTCGTGATGACGACACAACAAGCTTTATGTCTCCATGCCATTCCGCCTTGAGCATCAGCAACACCAGCTTCCCCGCACGCCAAAACAGACGCTGCAACACATTAATCGAGCGCAACGAGTATCTTGCTGTGTTTGCGGAAGGTGATAACTCCATCGCCGTGGCTATCCTTCGCCTTCCGCTGCGCAACCTTGCAACCACGCTTGCAGGGCTGACAGAGCGTGCAGAGCTTACTGAAGCTTGGGTCCAAACACTCGGCTTGGAATCTAGACGTGCCTGACGATCTGCACCACGATGCCGCCGTGGCACCCGTCATGCGGACCGTGTTGATGCAGCCACGCACCCCGTCACCAGCCACTGTCCAATCTGAATATTTACCTGCCCTCTTCCCCTCGCGCCGCATGCATCTGCCCTTGACGTCTTGCGTTCCAGACACACACCACCATGTCCCCCGCCCGGGCCATTGACGAGGAATCGCCGCTCCTCGGCCGAAGTAGAAGCGATGGCAAAGATTCGGCGTCGGCTCGCATGAAGAAGCACTTCACTTGCGACGTCAGCAAGAGCTGGGCGGATGCCGTGTTGCTTTTTTGCTACATCATCACGGGACTATTGGATAGTTCGGCCGTGTTCATTTGGGGGAGCTTCGTGAGCATGCAGACGGGTTAGTAATTCTTTCATCACACCAGACCTCCCTACCCCCTCCCATTCCCATCCGCATGTCCACTACTTTTCGTCGGACATAGTTGTAGAGCCGTGCCCATTGTTACAGTTCACACCATCCCTCGGATCCAAATATATACCCGTACCCACACTTCTGCTAAACCCCCCTCCACAGGAAACACCGTCTATCTCGGCCTCGGAATAATCGCCCCCAACGAAGGAATCCGCTGGATCAAAGCCCTAACCTCCATCGCCTCCTTCTGCTTCGGCTCCTTCGTCTTCGCGCGCTTCCACCGCTTCTTCTCCCCGCGCAAGCGCTGGGTCCTCATCGCCTCGTACGCGTTCCAACTCCTCTGCATCGTCGTCGCCGCCGTCATCGTGACCCTCAAGCACGAGACCAAGGAGGAAATCGGATGGCGCGTCTTGGTCCCCATTGCCGTTGTTGCGTTCCAGAGTAGTGGGCAGGCCGTCACTTCGCGGGCGCTGCAGTACGCGGGACTGACGAGTGTGGTGCTGACGAGTAATTATTGCGACTTGTTTTCTGACCCCAATTTGTTCAAGTTGAGCAATGTGGAGCGCAATCGCAGGATCGCGGCGCCCGCGCTGTTGCTTCTAGGTGCGTGCTTGGGCGGCGTCTGGGCGCATTCGAGTGTGGGACTTGCGGGCGCGCTGTGGACGGCTGTTGCGCTGAAGGGGGTAGCCGTTGTTGCGTGGGTGCTTTGGGCGGCTGAGCCTGAGGTAGAGTGAGGGGAGAGATCAGTTTATCTGTGCGAGTGTATGAGTGTGGCCGCGCATGGTTTTACACTAGAATTCATCACTGCGCGTATGTCTTCCTGAAGATGTTGATATCCACTATCTAGATAAAAGCACGACATGTATTGACGACGGAAACCCAAAATCATCATAGATCTTATCCTTCAAACGACCAAATCTCCCAAACTCGGCGTGCTTTCGAGTCTCTCCCTCTTCAACTCAAAGCTCTTCACACTATGGTCTGTGAAATACATCAAAAGCCGCCACGTCCTATCGCCCCTACCGTCTCTCCCCAGCATCCCTTGCACCGGCCCGACTGCCACTCCAACCAAACGTTTCGGTCGGTGATGCTGATCCAAGGTCATAGGCTCATCTTTGTCCAAGGGCAAGATGTACTCGAGGTGAAACCCGTAATTATAGCCTTTGTCTGCGTTCTCGGACCTGGTCAGTGCAAAGATTGCCACCCGTCCAGTCGGGCTCGCAACGATGAAGATGCCCATTTCAGGAATTTGTGTGCAGAAGCAGAGCCGGTCGGCCGAGAAGGCATTGGGCAGCCATGGGTTCGCGTATAGAGGACGACGCATCACGAGTGTGTGGTCTGGCTCGTCACCTGCCGCTCGGTGCGTTGCGAGCATGTAGTCTGGCTGGTCGTCAATCTTGTTGAAGGGGCTTTGTAATAAAAATATGTCGTCTTTCGAAACGATGAGGCAAGGCTGATGATTCTGTAGAATATGATTAATGTATGACCGCCTTGGAAAGGACATCAAACATACATTGCAACCTTTGAACGAGGGGCCGTCCTTCATCTCGCGATAAGCAGGTGGCTGGACGTGGAGTCCTGCGAGGATTTCGTAGTCTCGGTCAGCGTGAAACTGCGGGTGTGGATACGAAACTTCGCCATCGTCTTCTGGTTCAGAGTCATACTCCGTGCTGCCTGATATGAGATTTGCGATTTCGTCAAGTGAGATTGGAAATTGAGGGAATCCTGTAACTGCATGTGGCATATATGTAGGCTGCATTGGTTGTGGTGGGCCCATTACTGAATCAGCATAGTCTGTCAAGTGATCCTGGATTGATGGAAGTGTAGGTGCTGTGAAGACTGGAGGCTCCTGCTCATCTTCTACATCATCGTCTTCGTCTGAATGTTGATCCGGGGGATTGGCATGATCTGGATAGCTTGTGCCCGTATCTATACCTTCATCAACCGACATCGCGTCACTACTAGAATCGTCACCACTTTGGGAGCTCTCAGATGCGCCCTCCAGAAGATTCATGGCTTCCTCATTTGTGCTGACATGTCCTGAGGTCGTGAGCTCTGTTACGTGGTTCGAAGCTCCTTCATCTGTAGCGACGTGTTCTGTCGAATATCTAAGACCGCTCTGCTTAGACCGAAATCGCTCCTTCTGCGCCTCGGCGTCGTCAAAGAAGGGTGCATCGTTGCCAATCGTCCACTCACAGTCAGAAGGCGAGACTTTGTGTGCTGAGCGAGGATCGAGGAAAGTGGCATTCCACGTCGCATGTGGATGACGTCCTGCACCTACGCATAGACAATGACCCATGATCGGCGGAGGGGCCACAAGAGGTGATGAGGTGCTGCGGCACCAGCCCATTCTGATAGCCCGCGCTGGAGCCCCTGGATTGTGCAAGTCCCAAAGCGTGGTTTCGCCCGTAATACATGTGGCAAAGAGCCAGCGACCTGCTGAGTCCTCTTCGTTGTTGTTGAAGGACACGGATGGGACGTTGTGGTCTGCTTTGAGTGTGAAGATGTGATTTCGTCTTCGTGGCGCTGGGAAGTCTGAGCCCATTATTGTGTCCAAGAAGCTGCCTTCGGGAGGTGCATCTCCACCACCTGCCAGCGCGAATGCTAGTACGGTAATTTCGTGTGTATTGGCACTGATGGCTATGATGCGAGCTTCCCGGTGTATGGCTAAGCCCCAAGCGCTCAAGCCTACATTGCGATGAAGGAAAACCCTCACGTGAGCAGCGAAATCAGGTTCCTCGTTCTCATCCGAGGGCTGTTGCGCGAGATCAAGCACACGTTGGATCTCTCCAACGCGGTACCCAATGACGTCTCCATCATCGCAGCTCGCAAGCAGAATCTCATCGTTTCCAAGGTAGTCGACGAGCAGTCGAGTGATTGAGTGCGGGTCGTCGGGGTCAATATAGGGTTCAAGATCCGGAGCCGAGACCGGCGGTTGCAAGACTAGCTTTGGCTCGGACAATCTTTGGTCTGGGAACTCAGGCTGATAGACGAGTATGGTGTCGCAGCAGGCGACGAAGTAGAGGTTGTGTGATTGTGACAATGCTGTCAAATCGCATCTCCAGGCCTTCATCGGCGATTTATCTTGATCATTTTGGATTCGGGACTGTACAATATAAGCCTGGGGTTTGGAATGGTGCCACAAAAGTTCATAAGCGTTCTGATGTTTCTGGGAAGTGGCAGACAGGTTGCGTGGGTTGCAGCAATGGAAAGGTAGAAAGAACCGACAAGACTCACAGTCGACGCACCAGTCTGTACGCAGGTGATAAACTTGGACATTGTGCCGCCACATTATTGTCCCTCTCATCCGTGTCGAAACCGATGGTCAAGTCGCCTGAGTAGTGGGTGTGTGGTGGTGGTGGTTCGGTGACGTTAGCGTGATTGCTGGACTCGTGGGGCCTAACACGGCTAGCGTGGCCTAGAAGTGTAAATCTACACCAACGCTCAAGACGGACAGGCATTAATCAGTCCCTAGGCAATACGATTGAACAGGACACTAATCCATCCCTTTGCTCGATTGGTTTCCTTGCACTATACATTGTGCTTGAACAATAGCTAGATCCATCACAGACATGGCTTCTGGAGCATTATATTGATTTATGACAAGATGCATAGCAGCTCCGGGGAGTCATGTCTATATGCGCTAATAGCAGAAACGACCTTCATACATACATCGTAACATGCCGCCTAGAGTGTCAAGAAAAATCGAGGGCCGCTAGAGCTTGATATGCCCAGATGACTACCTCGACCAATAACCATTATTTTCGTTGTAATACCAAACGCCGTCTAGTGCTTCGCGGTAACCTGGTCGCCTGTGAGCTTCTCAACAGCTTCCTTGGCACTGTCGGTCGTTAGCAATTATCCTCTTAGCCGCCAGAACCAGACTTACACATCACCAAGAGCAACCATGCAAACCGTCTGCCAAACACCGAGTCCAATGCGGGGAGCAACACCGCGGTAGAGACCGCTGAGGCCGTTGTTCGAGTAAATGTATCTGAACGCCTTGCCAACAGTCAAGTTCTTGGGGCGGTTGGGATCGACAGTCTTGGACTGCATCTCAACACGGATGACCTCAATGGGCTGGTTCCACGCCGAGAGACCACCACCAAGCGCAGAAGCGGTGATCTTCTCCATGACGCCGAGCTTCTCGCCGTGCTCCTTGCCAGTAACCCTTCGGATACCGGTCTCGGCAACACGGGACAGGCCAAAGCGGGAACCCCAGTTGGTGACCTGGCGCACAGCGACGGCGTTGACTCCGCGGTTGATGCCGCGGATGCCCTCGGCGCGGTAGATGGCCATGAATGTCTCCATGGTGCCAGGGGGCTTCACACCGCTGGCGGCGACCTTGTGCTTGGTGATCTCGACCGTCTTCATGCACGTGCAGAAGCCCATGGTCGCGTAGGCCTGTGCCAGACCACCGACCATACCGCCCGAGATGCCCGCGACGAAGTTGTTGGCGCCGGCCGACTTGGCGTAGAACTCAGCTTCCGAGGCGACGAAGAGGAGGACGGCGCCCTTGGTGGAGGCTTCGATCCAGGCCCATGGGATGAGACCCTGGTAGACTGTGGAATGTCAGCCTCTACAGCCTCAAAGCGTGTGCAGCTCCAACTTACAGCCCAGAACACCACCTCGCGCCCAGATACGCCCAATGGCCCCCGAAAAGCCGTCCGACCTGTTGGCAGCCATGGTAGTCTTGACGACCTCCAGTGGCTATTGACGAGGCTTGTTAGTAGCTGTTCTCGCGCGTGCATCTCGCGGGTTGGGGTCGCCATTTACCTGTCCCAGAGTGGTCACCCTGCGGAATTCGGTCAGCGCTGTCACGGTGCTGCATATTTGTTTTTGCGAAGATGTGTACTTACTCGAACATGTTGAGGCCAGCACCAACTGCACCACGTCATCAGTACTAAATCAGAGGACCCCAAATACGGCAGGCTACTCACGCAGCAGGTTGCTGAACTTGATGGGCTTCTTCTCGAGCGTTGCCGGCGCGGCCATGGTAGCGGAACTCATTCTCTGGGGATCACTTGTCGAAGATGCGGGGCCTGACCAAGGCAAAAGGGTGCTCCGTCGCAGGTGAGGTGAGTGTGTTGTGGGAGGAGAGAAGGGGAGGGCGCGCTGAGCATTAAGTGAAGCCAATTATCTACGAATGGGTAAGCTTGCGAGGGCGGTCACGGCGGTGTCTGAGCGTTGAGAGGGCCGCTTTTAGTGAACCCTGAGCTGCTACCACCTGTCTTGTCGTCGGGTACCTCGTGTGTGGCACCCTCCTCCGCGGCCGACCACTGCCAGCAGCGACACGTGCAAATCGGCTATATCCTGTCTACATGCATTATTGCATGTGACTACAGTTCCAACAACCTCATATTCTCCATCCGCCATGGAGATGCTGCGATTCCACCCGTTGAGTGTTGACACGGCCACTGCTCAACGAGTCGTGCTCGGGTCCCCATCAGCTCAACGAATTCCTGTATCCCGCGCTAGCTTGCCGGCCCGCTTGCGCATCTTCGTGCCTGTCTCACCGCTGCATTTCCCACAGTATCATTGGTCCGACCTCGGCGCATTCCGTAGCATTTCGCAGCATTTCATAGCATTGCGTAAAAAGTGAGTTGCGATTGTATTGGTATATCGATCGTTAAGACATGGTATTGTAGCAAATCGTCGACTAAAGGGTACTACTACAGCAGAGACCTGCATCCTATCTCTACATTTCCGCTCTACATGATACACAAAACATTCTCATGTTCAACCCGTGCACAGCGCGCCCGGCAACTTCTCCATGCTGTATGGAGAATCACGCCGGAGAATCTTACAAAGTGGCGCCAACCAGCTTGGCGTACGCCTCGGTGCTGAACGACTTGGGCCTTTCGATGGGGGCACCGACGGCGCGGTCGATGATGAGCTGGGGAAGCACGCCGAGCGCACGCGAGACACCGAAGAGGACGGTGTAGTAGTTCTGCTCGGTGAGGCCGTAGTACTGGAGGAGGACACCCGAGTGGGCGTCGACGTTGGGGTAGGGGTTCTTGGTCTTGCCGTGCTCGGTGAGGACGCCGGGCGCGATCTTGTAGACCTGGCTGACGAGCTTGAACATGGGGTCGTCGGCCAAGTGCTTCTGGGCAAACTCGCGCTGGGAGACGTAGCGGGGATCCGTCTTGCGGAGAACGGCGTGGCCGTAGCCGGGGACGACTTGGCCGGCCTTGAGGGTGGACCACAGGTAGTCCTTGATGGCCTGGTCGCTGAGGTCGTTGCCAACAGCCTTCTTCATCTTCTGGAGCCAGACGAGCACCTCCTGGTTGGCGAGGCCGTGGAGCGGGCCCGCAAGACCGTTCAGGCCGGCGGCGAGCGAGAGGTAGGGCGAGCTCAGGGCAGAGCCGACCAGGTGGGTGGTGTGGGCGCTGACGTTGCCGCCCTCGTGGTCGGTGTGGATGGTGAGGTACAGACGCATGAGCTCGACGAAGTCCTTGTTGTCAGCGAAGCCGAGCTGGTTGGCCAAGTTGTACGAGTAGTCCTTGTCCTTCTGGATGGGCGCGACCTTGCCGTCCTTGTAGATGTTGCGGTAGATCTTGGCGGCAATGGTGGGCAGCTTGGCGATGAGGTCCATCGCGTCCTCGAATGTGTGCTCCCAGTACTCGGTCTTCTTCATGCCCTTCGCATAGGCCTTGGCGAAGTTGGACTCGTGCTCGAGCGCGGTCACGGCGATGGAGAACTGGGCCATGGGGTGGAGGTCGCTGGGGCAGCGGTCGATGAGCTCCTCGACAAACTTGGGGATGTCGGAGCGGGCGGCCCACTCGGCAGAGAGGTCGCGCACCTGCTGCTCAGAGGGGACCTCGCCGGTGAGGAGGAGCCAGAAAAGGCCCTCGGGGAGGGGCTCCTGGCCACCGGGGGCCTTGGGCAGCAGCTGCTGGCATTCGGGGATCTGCATACGTGAGCGGGCGTTTTCTCGGGATGCCGTGGTGGTGGTGAAGGATGTCATACAGTCTTGCCGCGGAAGCGGATGCCCTCTTCAGAGTCGAGGACGGAGCCCTCCCAGACGAGCGACTTGATGCCACGGGCACCGCCGTAGACCTGGTCGAGGGTGACCTCGCCAATGACCTTGTTGCCGTGCTCTCTGCGACGCTTGGTTAGTGCTCAGCTGCGGTGGGTGTGGCATTGCCGATGATGCGTACTTGCGGAGCTTCTTGATCTTCTCGATCTCGCCGGGCAGCTTGTTGGCGAAGGTCTCCTTCAGCGACTGCACGCACTGTTAGCGCGCAATTCGCGGTACTATATTTGAGTTTGCTGACAGTGGTCTTGCTGGAGTAGCAGCGGAGGCCATTGAAGGCTGTGGTCCGCAGAGGGGCGGCGGCGCGGAAGGCGCCTGTCAATCGCAGAGCAGAGGCCATTTTGTGAGATGTGATGGGGGTGGGAGGAGGAAAGGCGGGCGGGTGGAGTAGATAAAAAGGCGAGAAAATGTCGGTGGAGCAGCTCGGAAGCTCATCAATTCTGCGGATCGCCGAGCGTCATTGCGCGGGATGCATCCCTGGCCAGTGGCTGCATCGACGGGCAACAGTCGGGGTAGACGCGCCAGCCGATAGCTGCATATGTAACCAATAGTGCAGAAGATGTTTTGTACACTGCTTCAATATGTAGATACTGTGTCTTGTGGTGATGCGAGCTGCGGACTCAAAAACGACACCATGAATTACAACGTCAGATATCTCCCGAGTATGCGTGCCGTGAATCTGCCGATGGCAAGTAAGCTCGCTTCCCCAAGCCTCGGCGAGTGTGTTCACTGGATTGATCTCTGCTCGTGCTGTATTTTTGCCCTGCTGGCACTCTCCCAGTCTCAAGTGGTGGGGCATGGGCATCAACGCGCCACAGCTTGCAGTGATCGTAGCAGCTTGCGACAAGACTGATTTTTGAGAGAGGCCAATTGCGAGCCATCATACTGCAATGGCTTACCAGGTCAACAAGTGTCACGCAAATTCTCAAAGCTCAACCATTCGCTGGGATCCGTGGAAATCATCCAGACCTATGTCACGTGCCCAGCTAGCGCAGTCTCGAGTAGCTCGGCAAGGGCCCTCCCTCACTCCTATGCATCAGGTTTCAACCGCACCTCTGCGCCGGTAGACTTCACTCTGTCATCCATCTCGCACCCCAACTCACTGTACTGTCACTGCGACTCGCGCTTCTCTTGCAGTGCAGTGCAAGTGAACATTGCTGCGACCGCTTTCACCTGCGTGCGCGCCCTAGATTGAAGCGCACGGCGGTCGAAGCTCAAATCACCAGCGCATTCCTCTCACACGTCTGGCTGCCACAGCTCTGCGCGCTTTTACACCACCTCTTGCGCGGCCATTCCTCAACTCTCGTACAAGCTAGACCTTTCTCCATCATCGACAATTGACTTGCGACCGAGTGCACTACGTGTTGTTGTCGCGACTGCTGCCGCGACATATCTCGTCTCTCGTGCGATCAGCCACTAGGCTTTCTTTCTTCTCTTCATCTGTCTAACAGTCACCTCAGACGTAAATATGGCAGCGCTTGAAGAGTTGACCAGCACGTTGCAGTCACTGTCGACTCTGAAACCCCCGGGCGTTACGCCCACCAAGGTCAAGACTATCACGCAGATATGCGTAGACAATATACAGGTAAGCCGACGTCGCTATGCTTACTGGCCTTCGACTGTAGCAAGAATCCATGCTAAGTCTCGTTCACTCGTGTAGTACGACAAAGTCCTCATCGAAAAGATTCTGCTCCAGTACTCGAACAGCCCGAACACGCACAAGCTGGGTGTGCTCTATGTCGTAGATTCCGTCATCCGACAATGGGTCGAGAAGGCCAAGAAGGCCGGCCAGACCGTGTCTAGCAAAGCTGCTCCTGGAACCTTCGCATCTGGCGTGCAGATGGTGCGAGATGCCCTGCCAGTCGTCATGAGCGATCTCGTTAAGAACGCACCGGAGGGCCAGAAGGAAAAGATCTCAAAGCTTCTGGACATTTGGGAGCGCGGACAGACATTCCCACCAGACATGATGGCGAACATGAAGCAGCTGGTGAACGGCCCACCAACCAGTAAGCCTTCCACCATCAACCCGCGACAACCACTCCTAACGCGGGCACTCACAGAAGCTCCTGCCCCGGTTGCACCGCCGAAGAACAATGTTGTAGAACGGAGCTATCCTGCTCAAACTAACCACCAGCCTGTAGCACCACCACCAGCCGCCCAGCCACAGCAGGATCCAGGTGCTCTATATGCCGCATTGGCTAGTCTAAGCCAGCCAAATGGACAAACTAACGGTATTGCCGCAGCAGCACCTTCTCTTTCCTTTTCACAGAACATTGTACCACCACCGCCCCCGGGATTCGTTCCACCACCCCCTCCTGGAGCAGCTGCACAACCTGCCGCGCCGCCTGCACCCGTTGGATCAAACGATATGACCGCCCAGATACTGCAAGCCATGAGTGCGGGACTGATCGCCCCTGATCAAGCTATACAGGTATTGAATGCGATGGCAGCAGCACAGAACGGGGGAGCATCTCTGCCCGCGATGCAGGCGACTGAAGCGCCACCTACTCAACCTCCTTTTCAGGCTCCTTCATATGATTACGGACAACAGAATGGTATGCAGCCTGAACGCTATGATCCGAATGAAAGTAGATACCGCGACCGTAGCAGGTCGCCTGACCACCAGCAACGACGCATGACTCCTCGTAGATCGCCACCTAGTGGGAATCGCCGGGAGAGCCCGACATATGGTGTTTACGACCCAAGTGCTGGTCATGATGGTAACCCATCCAACCGTCCAGATCGTGGTGGTGACCGCGGTCGAGGACGGGGTAAGCAACGAGGTGGTCGCAATGACCGGGCTGAGTATCGTCAACGGTCGCCTCCGCGACGACAGCCAAGCCCGCCTAGAAATGCATATGGTAATTCCAAGTACATCGAGTGGGATAACACACTGCCTCGAGACCACATCCGGGTCCTTAGTCGCACATTGTTTGTAGGCGGTGCTGGTGGTACAGAGGGTGAGATTCGGAGCATTTTCAGCCGCTTTGGCCAAGTCCAGACATGCATTGTCAATCTAGATAAGCGCCACGCCTTTGTCAAGATGTTGACCCGGCCCGATGCTGTCCATGCCAAGGAAGGAATGGACAATCTCCAGGACCCTGGTGCTCAGTCAAAAGCACGTCAGGTAAGAAGCGTCTCTTCCGGGCTACCGACGTATACTGACATGCATAGACACGCTGGGGCGTAGGTTTTGGACCCCGCGACTGCAGCGATTACTCGACAGGCATTAGCGTGATCCCCATCTCGCGGCTTACAGATGCTGACCGTAAGTGGGCGTTGACCGCAGAGCATGGCGGGACAGGCGGCCGAGCACTCGAAGGCGGCATGGTGATGGAAGAGCCGGATATCGAGATTGGTGCTGGCGTTTCGTCCAAGGGTGAGTAGTTCTGCACTGCTTGAACATAGTGGTACTAACTTGGAGTAGCCATAAGCCGACGTGTTGCGGCAGACGGACCACGCGGCGGTGGTCGTGGCGGCTTCAACAATGGTGGAGGCGGTGGTCGAAACAACTACGACCCCAGCAATCGTTACCGCAAGCCTGACCCTCGTCCTGCCCATGATCCTCGCCACGCTTCACCCCAGGTTCGGCCGGAGCCTGTCGTGGCCGTACCTCCAGCCGTTCCAGGCTTTGGATTCCAACTTCCAGGTTCCGGATGATCAACTCTTTTCCACCAACATACGTGTACCACCAAATTATGACATAGCAAAAGTATCATCTATACGTTCATCAAGGGAGGTCTTATTGAGCGTACTCTCAGTACTGGCTGTTTTTGAAGCCTAGGAGCATTGCATGGCGTTGTCGGCGTATGCCCGTCCATCAAGCAGGTCTAAAAGCATTCATGTTCCGGACAGAGCTTATTTGTTCTGCATGTGGTTTTACTATCAGGCCACCATATTCCATAATCAAACACGTTAGTCCACCGTCAATGGACAAAGTATGCATTTGCCAATTGATCAAAAGTTTGGTTCCAAGTTGCCTCCTATCCTCAATAATCTGTTCCTACAAGTATTCCAGGCAAACTCGCCATTATATGCTGATCGTAATGACATTTGCATTATGAGATCTTACATTATTCGTGGTTTTGTCATTCGAACTGTTTTTGCATTGTTTGTGGATATGTTTCGTGTAGGCACTGTTCTTCGCCCACGCCCACTTGAGTGTTTGTATCTGCCGCGCCATCCGCTTGTTGAAGCTCGTGTCTTGTTTCTACATTCACCCACGATGCCATAGGGCCTTTTCCCTTTATATCTCTACGCCGAAGTAAATATCACCACCAGTTTCAGGTTCTCACTTAACCCTCTTCCCAGGTCAATTTGAACCGCCCCGGCGCATTCTCATACTCGCCCAGCGCCTTGACCACCTCGTCGGCGCTCTTCGCCTCGACGATGATCCCGCCATTCCCTTGACTCACAAACCCGCTGCTCACCGCGTTCTTGGTCCACTCCATCAGGCCCGTCCAGTAGTTGTCGACATTATACACGACAACCGGCATCCCGTGGATGCCCAGCTGGTTCCACGTTGTGACCTCCATCAGCTCCTCGAACGTGCCATAGCCCCCTGACAAGGCGATGAAGCCGCCCCCGGGTCCGCCGGCGATGACTTCCTTGGCCATGAGCTGCTTGCGCGTGTGCATGTCGGGCACGACGGTGGTGCGGCCGTAGATTTGCGAGTCGATGTGGGAGCTGGGGTTCGAGGCGTCGTAGGTGGAGGATTGCTCGTGGGCGGTCAGGGCAAGGGGGATGATGCCGTGGACGGAGGAGGGGCCGGAGAGGGAGACGAGGGTGCGGGCTACTTCGCCCATTAGGCCGACTGTGCCGCCACCGTAGACCTGGCGTGGGGGTTAGAGAGGGGTCTGAGGGATGTGATGAGGACGAGAAACTTACGAGCTTCAGGCCGTTCTTGTGGAGAGCTTCACCAAGAGCGCGGGCGGCGGCCATGTGCACGGGCGAGTTGCCCTCGGAGGCGCCGCAGCTGGGAACACGTTAGAACACGAACAGTAGAGATCAGTTTGGGGCGAACATACAAGACGCAGACGACAGGCTGCTTTGGAGCGTCGTTGCTGGCAGTAGTGTCGTTGGTAGACATGTTGACGTTGTCGATGTCAATTCTCGGAACTCTATCGGAATGGAGTTGAGTTGTTCAGGGAGGGGCGGTGGTGCAGATGAGGAAGAGAGCGCGTGCCAAAGGGGTTTTATTACGATAGGGGAACTTCTATATACTCGTCAGGGTGAAATAAGCTCGGAGGCGGCCGTCGTGAATCCTGCAGGCTCTCCCTTGAGTCACGGTGATGGATTTCGCTACTGCTCACTTCGGAAAGCTCCCGCATTTCGTCGTCACTCCGCGTGTTCGCGCGCATGGCACATGGTTGGCCAGACCCTGGGCTCTAGCCGCATCAGGCACCGCGGCTTGGCACATCATGTTTCCTCCGCATCGTTCGGCCGCGCTTGAGCTGCTCTGCTGCGTGTCATCTCTCTATTCCTCCATCTCAATCACTTTCTGCATTCAGCCTCGGACTCGACCGTCGAGTCAAGTCGCTGACCATGGCCGACACAGCACCCGCCGCGCCGGCGGCCCCGCAGGAGGGACAGACGAGCGTAGGTGGACCGTCTGATGTGCGTCGAGATGATGGCTGATTGTAGCGTCAGATGTTTCGCTCAATCGCGCAGAGCGTGGGCATGTTCCTCCTGATTCAGGGCGGCATGAAGTACTTCATGAACAGCGGAGGCCAGGCACCCGCCAGTCCTGCGCAATCAGGCGTCGCCCCCAGCACCGCAACCCCCGGAGCAAATGCCGTGGTCCCCGCGTGGGAAGACCGCCCGCGCTCATACGAACCTGGCGTCGAGTGGAGCGCTGTCCCATGGAAGATCTCGCCCATCTGGCCCAACGACGCTGAGATTGACATCCGCATGTACATTTCGCCGTCCATGCTCGCTCCTTCCTTCAAGGAAATGCCCAAGGATTCGCTCCTGATCGACGAGAAGAACTTCAAGATTGGCAATTACAAGGAGAAGAGGGAGATCCATACTGAGTTCACGGTGCCCAAGGAGGTCCAGAACAACGCCATCCTCAACGCCCACTTTTATGTCGGACGCAGTGGCAGCGTCCTCGACCCCAACCAGGCAGGCTACGACCCCGCAAAGGCCTACCACGTCGTGCGCCCCTTGTCGTCCATGCAGGCCAAGAAGAAGATTAAGAAAACGCGCAACTTGCTGAGCGACATGCCCTCGAACGACCAAGAGACGGAGGAGGAGAAGAATGCGCCAAAAACCTATGCTAACTACTACCATCCCAACTTCACCATCTCCATGATCCCAGACGCCATGCAGTTTGCCTACCCGCAGATGCACCCTGGCCCGAGGAAATACATCCAGCTCGAGTCGACTGGCGCGCGCGATGCTACGGGCCAGCATGGCTGGTACTACCCAATTCTCTTTACCAACACCTTCTGGCAGCTGAAGAAGGACATGGTTGAGCTCAACAATACTGTCAAGACGCTTCCGCTGAATGTCAATCTCAACAACCTCGCTCACTGGAAGTTCAACATCTTCGCCGCCATGGACGAGAACATCAAGAGCAACGCCGCAGCCGCCGCCGCTGGCCAATCGACCCCTGGCGGTGGCGACGGAACCGAGATGGAGATGTTCAAGGAGATTCTCATCGACAGCAACTCATATCTGCTTGCCATCACTGCTGTCGTCTCTGTCCTGCACATGATCTTCGAGATGCTCGCCTTCAAGAACGACGTCCAGCACTGGCGCAAGAAGAAGGACAACGTCGGTACCTCGGTGCGCACCATTCTCGCCAATGTCTTTATGCAGGCCGTCATCTTCCTGTACCTCATGGACAACAACGAAAACACCTCATGGATGATCCTCTTCGGCCAGGGCATGGGCATCGCCATTGAGTTCTGGAAAATTACCAAGACCGTCAATGTCCGAATTCGCCCTGGCGCGCCTGGCTCGTTCCTGCCATACACCATCCAGTTCGAAGACAAGCATGTCCTCTCTGAAACTGAGAAGAAGACGGAGGAGTACGATGAAATTGCCTTCCGCTACCTCTACATGGTCGCCGTGCCCCTCCTCATCGCGTACGCCATCTACTCCCTCATGTACGACACGCACAAATCGTGGTACTCATTCATCATCACCACGCTCGTCGGCTCTGTCTATGCATACGGCTTCCTGATGATGGTACCGAGCTTGTACATCAACTACCGCCTCAAGTCCGTTGCGCATATGCCCGGGCGCGCGATGACATACAAGTTCCTCAACACCTTCATCGACGATCTTTTCGCGTTCACCATCAAGATGCCCACGCTGCATCGTCTTGCTACGCTGAGAGACGATGTCATTTTCTTCGTGTATCTGTATCAGACGTACAAGTACAAGGTCGACTACACACGTATCAACGAGTTTGGACAGGGTGGCGACGATGAGGAGGTCGAGGAGAAGGACGCGAATAGGCCTTTGAGCGCAGCGCCCGATGCAGATAGGGAGTTGAAGGTGCCGGATCCTGAGAAGGTGGCTAAGAAGGAGGCGGAGAAGGCGACGGGGCGGGAGAAGAAGGGCGGCGCGAGTAAGAGGAAGTAGGATGATTTGTCGGTCCTGTGTATATGTGAGGCTGTGAATACCTGTACAAACCGCATTTGTATGTGGTAGATATGGATAGATGGGATGGGATATGTAGCTTTGTCTCGCTGATCGGCATTTAGTACTAGCAACAGATATATTGTTATCCCACAAAGACATTCCTGGCGAGCTTCTTCGCAGAGAAAGTGATGAGCGTCGATTAAAAGTAAATGATCAAATCATCGCAGTCTATCAAGTACGAAGTGTTGACTCCTGTATACACCTTCTGAACTGAGTCGACAAGAAATGCAAGTTGATATCAGGCTGGTTTTCTC
This sequence comes from Phaeosphaeria sp. A1 3.1a, assembly GCA_003501895.1. NCBI lineage: Eukaryota > Fungi > Ascomycota > Dothideomycetes > Pleosporales > Phaeosphaeriaceae > Phaeosphaeria > Phaeosphaeria sp. A1 3.1a. The sequence goes on from QVXC01000124.1 coordinate 73,344, forward strand.
TCTAGCACCCTCCATTGACTCTGCAAACGCAGAACGCTGAGCATACACTCTCTGCCTTTGAGGCAAAATTTTATCTCCGGTTTGTGTCATGTAGACCATCAAGCACGCAATTCGAAATTGTATCCACTTGTCAGCGATATATGCGATCCACCTTTACGAGGTACTTGAGAATGTCGTTCAGAGATTACATGAAACAGCCTTCAGATCTGGACAAGCTGACACTCAGTATTTGCGTGTAATCTCAGTCATGGAAGGTAAAACTTGGTACATCAACACCAAGAGTGATGGATCTCGCCCAACCCCAGAGGCTCGGCTAATCATGTCCGAGATGTACAGGGACTAATGCTCTGCAAATGTGGGGTAGTCACATTTAACCTATCAGGCAACGAAGCGACCGACAACCGAACGCAATCTGATTAAGCTAAATGCTTGGGGTAAGAATCTGTACATCACTAGACAACATACCCATCTAGTCTAGGGAAATTCGGCCGGCGAACGAGGCTACGATCAAAATGTCTAGGGCAACGCCATTGCCGACATATAGAAGTGGAGGTGGTGACGGCAGATCCACGGGAATGATACATATGGTATAAGAGCAGCAGACCTGCAGCACTTCCAATCGCGATCGAGACGTCTCCCCATGGTCCACCTCAAACACCCAGCCCTTCCACCACCATGAAGTCCTCACACCTCCTCAGCGCCCTGGCGCTCTCCGGTACCGCCCTCTCCACCAGTACCCAACCCCAAAAGAAGCCCAACATCGTCTTTATCATGTCAGACGACCAGGATCGCCAACTCAACTCGCTGGCCTACATGCCCGTTCTCCAGAACGAAATGATTGCAAAAGGCATCGAGTTTGAGAACCATTTCGGCACCGTGGCAAACTGCTGTCCGAGCCGAGCGAGCTTTTTGAGAGGGCAGGCGGCGCATAATACGAATGTTACGCATGTTAGGCCACCGGGGTGAGTACTTGTTACTGTTCGATATGTGATGTTTGGGGTTGGGGTTAGAAATCTGGGCTCATGTCAATGGCAGGGGCAATTATGATAAGTGGAGGATTGCGGGTGAGGATAGGGACTATATGCCGCATTGGATTAAGAAGGCGGGGTATAGAGCTGAGTGTACGTGAAGGACCACCATGCTGCGATTAATCGAGACGGTGCTGATCTCTGGTAGATGTGGGCAAGTTCCTGAATGGCTACAGTCAGGTGAATTATCACATTCCACCGAGGGGTTGGGATCACGTCGATTCGCTTGTAAGCCCAGCTGCCTTCGATCCGTCGAACCACATACTAATGATGAGGTAGCTTGAGCCGTATATTAACGACTACAACAATGTGGTCATGTCGCAGAATGGGGAGCGGCCGGTCCAGTATCGAGGGTTCCACAGCAATGATGTCGTAAGGATCAAAGCGTGAGTTTCCTCAATTCTGCCAAATGTCGCTTGCTAAACGTTCCAACCAGACTTGATCGCCTCGAGCGTCTCCTCGACGCCGAAGACCCGTTCTTCCTCGCCATCATGCCCTACGCACCCCATGTTGCTGGATCCAACCCTCCTGAGCCGCAAGCTCGCCACGCGGACAAGTTCCCAGACGTCAAGACGCCGAGATACGCTAACTGGAACCCTTCAGACGAGATTCAGAGTGGGAAGAGCGTCTATCTGAAAAAGATGGAGCGCTTCAACAGCACTGCGGAGGAATCTGTAGATCGCCTGTATCGTGGACGACTTCAGTCCATCCAGGGTGTAGACGAGATCATCGAGGACGTTATTGCCAAGCTTGAAGAGAAAGGAGAGATGGACAATACTTACAGTAAATATATTGCCCACTAATGTCCCTGCAGTTGAAAGCTGACTTCGCCTCAGTCGTCTTCACATCCGATAACGGCTACCACATGGGTACGCACCGCCTCCCAGCCGGAAAAGCGCTCCCATATATCCAAGACACAAACCTACCCCTTGTCGTTCGCGGCCCTGGAATGCCAGCCGGCGTCAAGTCCAAGGTCGCAAGCGCTCATCTCGACTTTGCGCCTACCTTCCTTGACATTATGGGACTTCCCAAAGCCGAGTGGCCAGTCTTCCTTGATGGTCGCAGTCTTCTACCTGAATGGAGCGATGCTGCATCAGAGGAGAAGATGGAAATTGGATCCGCAAAGGAAATCATCAATATCGAGTTCTGGGGCGACAAGATTGTTGAGATACCAGAGTCTGCGGGCACGTTGCTTGCGAATAATAGCTATAAGACGTTGCGGATCGTGAGTGAGGAGAGTTCGTGGATGTTTGCGGTTTGGTGCACGGATGAGGTGGAGTTGTATAACACTACTGTGAGTCCTCTTCATTCTCCCCTTGCGGATCCCAAGACAACGACATGTTCCGTAAGGCAGATTCAGCTAACGGAAAAAAACCTCCAGGCCGATCCCTGGGAAATCAACAACCTCGCACGAGGCGAGGTCGAAAATGAACACAAGCGCCTCCTCACCCGCCTCAACGCCATCTTGATGGTCACGAAGTCATGCACCTCCACCTCCTGCCGCGACCCCTGGTCCGTCCTCCAGCCTCCCAACTGTGCAATTCCCGTTTCATCACTCACAGCCGCAATGGATCCCGAGTACGATTCTTTCTTCGCCAACATCCCCAACATCCACTTCGGCAAATGCATGCAATACCAAGACGAGAGTAATGAGATGCCTTTCTACCCGCCTGGTGCGGAAAAGGGATTGGGCAAGGCATTTAGAAGCCCGACGGATAATTGGGTTAGTTCGAGGCCGGGGAATATGATTGTGGAGAGGAATGAGGTTCCGGCTGGGGGCATGGAGCAGAGATATGCGACGATGGAGGAGTTGATGAAGGATGTGCATGTACTTACGGATGAGGAGACGGGGGAGTTGGTTCCTGCTGAGCCTTGAGAGTAAAAGTTGGATGAAATGATTTTGAATTGGAGGTTGTACAAGGAGTTTGCCTGACGCTCCGAGGCAGAAATCTTCGTGAATCCTTGGCTCACACAAAGCACGCAGGAAATAATCTTTTACGCAGCCCGAGGCCGTTCGTGCTGGAAGTGATCTTTTGAGAGGGTAGGTGTACAGTATCCTGGTATTCGATTGGTCCACGTTGTGCTTATCTACATCGTGGCTGCGCATCGTCTGGCTGTGAGTGGCCGTTCTGACGAGAGTGAGGCGCTAAGAACCGCGCAATGTTACGCGCTTTTTTTTTTTGCGAGAAGGCTGTGTTCTCTACTCAAGAACTGATAGTTTTCCATCACCAAAAGACTATCGTTGGAAACCGTTTTGTCTTTTCTGCGTAACTATGGCTTGCGCTAGCTAATCGTTATTATGGATCCTCTACTTTCAATAACGGATACGACCCCTCCTTTAAGTTGGAATGGGCACTGGCGATGTGCTCTCTACAAGCCGATCATCAAGTACTCTCTCCAGGATGAAGGAGTGCATCATTGGGAATTCTGGGAGTGCTGCCAATGCGGTTTTGCTATGAACAACCGACGGTTCGACGCTGGCTGCTCGTTCTGCGAAGGAGTCTTCTTCTCCGGTAGCCTCAATTTGGTTGACCAAAGGACGATACCAGCTTCAGGGCTCAAACACGACCCTTTCAATCACAGCCTTGGCCTGCCCTCATCATCTATTGGATTGAAGTCCTTCGAATCCGTGGAAATTTGTCCTGACGCAGGCTGGTCACTTTCTGAGTCTGTGGCAGTTGACAATTTAACCAGTACTGTTCGCGCGAACATATCACGAAACGAGGACCTTTCAATGTAGAATGATCCACTAGCAAGTCTCGACATCAGCGACACATCGGCCTACTGGCACCCTGCTTCTATGTCAGCACACACGGAGGGCGATGATGCCACGGTTTTCGAACGCTCGTCTTGCAACTACACCATACTCACTCCAGACTTCGTGTCACAGTACATCAACATGACTGACACAAACATGACACATTTTGATTATGTTGGGTCTACGATGTCTGCTTCATCTACATTCAACGATGCTCAATGGCGCGATAACAATATCAGCTCCGACAGCGGCTACGGAGGAAGCATACTAACTAATTCCGCCGCATCTGAGGGACGACCATTTTCGAGGAAAAGGCGTATGAACCCGTTGCTAGAGTCGCAAACCTCTCCCAGCGCCGAGAATGACTCCGCTACCACGAGTGTCGGAGGTTCTAGAAAGAGGCGAAGCAAGTCCGACTACATAGGTCTGCGTCTGGCTTGTCTCTTCTACGTCCGAGATCGAACTCGATGTAAGAATAAAGCATGTGGTAGGAAGGGTTACGCGTCGATGTCTGAACTCCAAAATCACTTGAGACAAGCACATTTGTACTTCCGCTGCGACCGCTGCCAAATTTCTTTCCAGGGCAAGAAAGGCGCAGAAGAGTTGCGGTGTCACCTTCAGATGCCATCCGGATGCGGTTTGCGACCCAGAAGTGAACTGTGGGGCATAGACGAAGAGACATTGGGTAAGATCAAATCATGCAAAGGCATGACTTCCGAAGCACGTTGGCACCATCTATATGGGCTTCTGTTTCAAAACGACGTCACCTCAGAACTACCCGACCCATGTGAGTACTATTGACTGGATAATAATGACTCAACTGCCCCCGGCTACTCCAGATGTCAAGCCCGAGGACAGAGATGACATGCCCGCCATATCCTCTACGCCAAATCGACAGTCACTAATAGACAACTGGTCACGAGATCTACTATTCATGATCCCTGATCGACTACATCAAGCTATCTTGAAGTCCGTGAGGGATGAGAGGGTTCTAGCCTCGTGGGAACGATTTCAAAAGTATCAGCTACACAATGTGTTAAGAGACGCCATTGACGGAGCCACAGTGTGGCAGTAAAGTCAATTACTTTTTCCCCATCGAGCCGGGCACACTGCATGATGTTTCCAGAGGCGAGAAACATATTCGTGTCATACAGTGCTCGTCGGTTTTGCGTGCGAAATTGTCGCTTCACCATGTAACTAAGACCCCAGTACTACCATGTTTCTGTTGTTCACGTGCCTCATTGAAGGCAGGTTGCAAAAAGTGAGCGTGAAATTGGGTCGAGGAACGTAGAACGAGCATGTTCGATCCAACGCCTTATTGTCAATATTGACAACCGGTGCCGCGGAGTTTGACAGGCAACACAATCAGTCTACACAGGCGTCCAATCGTATTCGCCGACTACAAAAGTTGATTATGCAGGGAGCAATTAAAGTTACGATATGATAGGCGGTGGCTGAAACGCTTGTGCAGTTCCCATATTCCCTGACGAATCAGCTCCATTGGAACGTGCAAAACTCTATCTTGCATATCCCATCCCGTGTAACAAGACGACCTCATCGGTGGAGTACAGCATGGGATCGTCTGGCCTTATCTTGGCGTGCAGAATGTAGCGTGGTGATGGGTAATATAAGGTGCGGCTATTTCCACAGATCGTACATGAGGGTTGGGGATTGCCATCTTCACTCGAATCCGATTGCAGCGTATCTAGCACGCAGTTCCGAAATGGCCGACGACGCCAAAGCACCCGTTGTTCAAGATGAGGTCCCTCCAGACACAACGCCCACATCGTCCGCAGACTCCATCTCCCTCAAACGCGGCACTCGCGCCGATACCCTCGCCATGTTCCGCGTGGGCAAGACGCAAGAGCTTCTCCGCAATTTCAAATTCATCCACATCTTTGGCTTCTCCATGATCCTCATGGCAAGCTGGGAGACGATGCTTGGGTGAGTCCCCTTTTACAAAATGCTTCACCTCAGGCCCCTCGACAACCGACGACTCTTTATGTATATCCCGCGTATGGAATTGACTTCGCCATCCAGCACAACCCCCATCGGCCTCGTCTCCGGTGGCCCAGCCGGCATGATGTGGAGCTACCTCATCGTCTTCCTCGGCTTCCTCCTCACAAACATCTCCATGGCCGAGATGGGATCCATGGCACCTACCTCAGGTGGTCAATACCACTGGGTCAGCGAATTCGCCCCTCCCGCTTATCAAAAGTTCCTGAGCTATATCGTTGGTTGGCTATGTGTGTTAGGCTGGCAGACAGGCGCGGCGAATACGGCGTTCCTTGCTGGAACGCAGATTCAGGGATTAATCGCGTTGAATAACCCGGCGTATGAGTTCGAGGCGTGGCATGGGACCTTGCTTATCTTTGCGGTGGCGGCATTTAACTTGATGGTCAACACGGTGCTTGTGAAGAGGTTGCCGATTATCGAGGCAGCGGTACTGGTCATCCATGTCGTGGGATTTGTGGTTATGCTTGCGGTGTTGTGGGCCACTGGGCCGATTGGGGATGCGAAAGAGACGTTTACGACGTTCAACGACTTCGGAGGCTGGAATCATAATGGGCTGGCTACGCTTTCGGGAATCGTGGCTATTGTGTTGCCCCTTCTTGGTGCGGATGCGGCGGTTCATATGGCGGAGGAAGTGCGCGATGCTGGGAAGATCATCCCACGGAGCATGATCTTCACGACTCTGGTGAACGGGTCAATGGGTTTTGTGATGCTTGTCACGTTCTGTTCTGTGTTGGGGAGCATTGACGAGGCACTTGCTTCGCCAACGCGTCAGCCGTATCTGTTTGTGCTCTACAACTCAACAGGATCAGTCGGGGGAGCGTCGGCGATGGGAGCTATCGTCGTAGTGATCGCTACGTTCTGCAGCCTCTCCATCACCTGCACCGCATCGAGGCAGCTATTTGCGTTTGCAAGAGACAAGGGTGTGCCATTTCATGAGTTCTTTGCATACGTAAGTCCTCCGAACGATAGACCAGGAGCTATTGCTTACCACGAATATTAGGTCCCACCACGATGGAACGTCCCTATCAATGCCATTTGCTTCTCGTTCACTGTATCTTGCTTACTCGCACTTATCAATCTCGGGTCCACCACTGCTTTGCTGAACATCTCGTCCCTCGGTACCGCGGCGATCATGTCATCCTACATCGTCAGCATCTCTTGTATAGCTTTGAAGCGTATCCGAGGCGAGGCGCTACTGACTTCAGAACTCCCATTGGGTCGAGCAGGTCTTCCGATCAATGTGGCGTCCTTGATCTTCCTCATCTTTGTCTTCTTCTTCTCATTCTGGCCAGCGGGACCAAAGCCCACCGCGGCGGGAATGAACTGGAGCTGCCTCATCTACGGGATTACAGTCCTCGGAAGTCTCGCATACTACTGGGCAAGGGGGCAGAAGGTATATGTTGGACCAGTGGCATATGCGAGGAAGTTAGAGTAGGTACGACAATCGAATAGTGGTGAATTCACAGAAGGAGTGAACAAGACCAGAATTTTGGGAGCCGATGAAGACTTTTCGTTTTAGGATTTAAGTAGAACCCGTCCTTGAATGGATCGAGGCACATTATTGCCCAATCAGAGGTGGGTCTTTGTGATAGTCACTCTCATGTAGAATGTCATGTAGAATGTCATGCACATATAGTCGTCCTCCCCGTAGTCGTAAAAATCTTGACGGAGCAAGCTCGCACAGATGGAGAAATCTACAGAATGAAAGCACCGATAGCGCCAGCAAAAGCAAGAGCACCAGATCCGAGCTGAGCGGCGCCGTTGGTGTTCTGGGCTGGTGCAGAAGTAGAGCCTGAAGCAGCTGCAGCGCTGCCGGATCCCGAGGTAGTGGTGGAGGCAGGGGGAGTAGCAGGCGCAGAGACACCGCTGGGGCAGTGCCAATGATCGCCGTGGGGCTCGCAGGTGGAAGCAGAGGCGGCGTGGTCGTGGTCATGGTCATCCTCGTCATCGTGTGAGTGGGAAGCGATGGAGGTCATGGCAGATGCTACAGAGCTGGCGACAGAGGCGGGAAGAGCTGGAGGAGTGGTGGGCTCCGGGACACCAGCGGGGCAGTGCCTGTGAATCGTTAGATGGGCACGTGATATGTTCGAATTTGACTTACCAGTGGTCGTTGTGAGGCTCGCAGACGCCGCTGGCAGTAGCAGAGACAGTGTCGACGGACTGACCCAGGACAGCTGCAGCTGCAGTGAGGAGGAGGAGAGTGACCTTCATTTTGGCGGTTTGGTAGCGACTGTTGGTTGTCTGTCGAAGTTGTGTGTAAGGTACCGAGCAAAATTTTGGGATCAAGGTAGAGAATCAAGGAATCGAAACAAATGGATGTTTATATCCGATCCCAGACTAAGGCTGCCTGCATGAGCTCGTGCCTGCCGAAGCCCAGAGCCAAGGCTGTGGAATCCTTGGCGAGACATCGAGGTACTCAAGTCGCAGCAAACGGGCTCTTGTGCGACTCTGACTGGCTCACAAACTTCGGAAATACAGCAAAGGTGCCGGCACTGACGCTTATGGCGCGGGACACATTTGTTGGATGCGAGAATTTGCGCTTGGCGGACGGACCGAGTGTAGGTATTGGGTAAGCCATGGGGTTCGATGGCGGAGGATAGCGAGAGAGGAAGGCGACTTTGCAAGATCATGGTATGGAACATGTCCGTTTGAGAGCGTTTGAGCAATGCTGAATGTATGCTTTTACACTCATCGCGTCGAGCTCTTAAGAGATCGCTCTCGACCAGCATGATTCCGGTCCTTGGAGCCTCGAATTTGAGAATAAAAGGAGCAAGTCGAACCGCGAAAGTTGCTTTACTGTTGTAATTGGTACTCGTAGTAGTTGTTGGCCTGACCAGATCCTCGGAGTCAAGAGCTGTGGTTCCAACAGCAAGCTTTGAACATGCACGGCACTTCGCGGTCACCACCTCGTTACCCAAGCGCTGGGTAGTTCTGACGCAGGCACCAAATTATTGCAAAGCCTTTGTATAGAAATGAATGCGGTTATAGGTTGTGGCGATGTGAGCTGATTATGACATGCGCGGCCGGTTTTGATAATTACCGTACCGCGCCAAGGGGGATCCGCAACAGCGTGATAGGAGGGTGTTGATACAGTGTTAAGTTTGTACAGGTTTTTCGTAAATATATTATACTTACGCACTCAAAGTAGATATAATATTGAGGCTAAGATAATAACAGAGTAATTTTCAGCCGCTGTCGACACAGAGGGAAGGAGCCTGCCTGCCTGCCTACCTTGACTTGATTAGAACACTGTCACTACCACTATAACTACTACTTATCTATGCTAGCAAGGCCTAGAAAGGGCTAGCTGCTAGGCCTATATAAGCTTGTCAGCCTGCTGCACCTCCCTATGCAAGGTGCAGCACTCCTAGCTGAACATTCACAGCCTAAGTGTTACGACGGGTTTCACTTACTATGAACGATCGAAGGTACGAGTAGCGTAGCTTCCACTGAGGCAGTGCGCAGAGCGTAGTGAGGTCGAGGGAGTGTTCAGTGATCAAACAAAAGTCTTGTGTAGCACGAAGGGGTTCTGAAATCCAACTTGACTATCAAGTGACAAACTTAGAATAACTACGAAGGAGTGTAAACTACGCGGGAAACTCAGCCCTTAAATACATAACGCCTTCGTT